>MVGT01000815.1:0-43806 GCA_002174775.1 Macleaya cordata
ATTATAGTCTTCCAAATAACGTGTTGTTTATTCAGACCATGAACAAAGTACTTACCAATGAATCATATCTCTCCTCACATACAACACTTGTACATGAATAATTCATCAAAATTATCAATCTCACCATGCATGTTAAATATGATAAATTAAATTAATGATAAACCAAGTAACCATAGATGTCAAACATGTTGTTTTTAGGGCATAACCCCAACATTGTTTATTAAGTTTCTTTCATTATAGAAGTGAAATTCAATATTTGGACTTGGTGGATGCGTATTTTAATATTTTCCCTAACATGGAGTCGTGGAGACCAGAGTTCAGGTTCTTTTTCTAATTTACTTGGTGAAGGACATTTGCAGAGAAGAAGAGTATTCAAGAGATAAAGCATTGGGCCAAGAAGAAAGTTATTAATGTGATTTTCTATCTCACTATAGAATGATGTTTTTTTTATGTGTAGAGTCGCTTTTGTAACCTAAGACTTCAATTTCTTTTTTGCAGGTCATGATTGAGATCAAGATTTGATTCTCATTTTTTTGAGTCATTGATCTCATTGTTTTCTTTATTTTTGTAGAAAGTGGAAGGACTTGCTCTCATTTTTGTGTTAAGTACTTCTCTCTCTATTGCCTTTTTCAAACTTATATGAATTAATGATGTTTTTATTTTATCTTTTCAGGAAGAGAGATGTCTTAAGAGAGGAACCTAGAGCTTTAATCCAACTGAAGCAATTCCAGTCGTCATCATCTTTGCTTTTCTTTTAGTTTGTTTCAAGATTAGATTGTGTATATTCAATTAGCTAAGATTGCTTAATGAGTTTTGACCATTATCATTTTCTTTATTATTAATGTTTTTTGGATTAAGATCTCCTGTGTGGCTATTAAATTATTGCAGTGATGAGTCACAATCTCTAGAGATACAACTCTTCATTTCGTACCCCTAACATTTTCTTCCTACTGCTACATCAGTTGCTAGCTTATAGAAAACTCATTTTCAAAGTACTCAAGCTAGCTGATCAAAACAATGCAGTTCAACACAATTATCATTTAATGAGTTTTGCTAGCTCATTGTTTTTTGCAAGTAAATAAATTGGGAATTGTCTATTTTTTATAACGGAATCACAAAGAGGGCTGTCTAATTTCATCTAATACGCACAAGATTCTTTACACCTACCTGTGGGGGCTGTATAGAAATGATTCATAACATAGTTTTTTTTTGAGGATGTGAATCATCTTTACCAAAAGTGAATTCTTTTGAACAAATTATACATGCATAGGTTAGCGCTAACATGTTATTCAATTAACATGCAGACCTAAGTTTTTACTAGATGAATGCATGTGACTCAATGAACATGCAAACCTATTGTTTAAAGTGAGAATTGAGGAAAAAACTAGCGGATATAAGAGATTTAAGGCGAGATTTTGAGGGAGTTGCTGACGATCTTAAATATAGATTTGTCGTCTATAAAGCCTCCTAATTCCATTTTTTCAAACCCTAAATTTTCTTTCCGCCTCATCTCTCTCCATATGTAGATCACACGGGTTTAATTAAATTATACGCCGTATAAGTTGCCCACTCATATGTACATAGTGCATGTGTAGAAAAAGTAGAGTTTGTTGGAGACAATCAATTCACGCGAAGAATATATTTTGTGTGATGGACATATAAAATGATGAAAATGCAAAATAATGAAGTTACGACTTACGCGGTATTTCCCCGTACCGGAGGCACAGGTTATACCTAGTATATATATATGTATATATACCTATACCCATATACTACACACGTACACATTAGTGTACGTACGATATGCATGCATGCAATTCTTACGTAAAAATTATACGCTACATGCGTTTTATTCTCATATATGCCTTGCAAAAGTGTTTTTGCAACTATTCTACTACTCATTTTATGCATTTAACCTTACACATGTCATGCAAAAGTATTTTTGCACCCCTCTTCTTCTCATCCTATGCATGGGGTACTAGTTTAGTTAGGGTTGGAATCAATCCATCAACCTCTCACTCATCACACAAAGTCACGTGTGGTGCTATTTCCTTTCATGTGCATGGCTTCAGTTGCCAAAGTCATGGGCCCGACCCATGGGCTTTTTAAGGCCCACAAGAATTTTCATGGTGTTACAATTGACCTTCTTAAAATCACCTAAAAGTTAGAGATAACGCACTAAAACCTTCGCGCTGCTCTTGTCGGGAAGCAAGACTGCTCCTATTACAAACAATAGGTACGCTCGGGCAACTGCCTCTTTATCCTCTATGGAGGAAGTTTCTTTTGATTCCTTGAACTCATCCCTCAACCAGGATAATCATACTAACCAAAATCTTCCAACTAGCCTTTTTGCCTTGTCCTCTTTAACTCCCAAGCATTCATTTAGAAGAGATACAGCTTGATCTAGATTTAATCGTTCTCCAATGCTACCTTGCATTATGGTTCCCTTAACCTGTAATCCTAAAATGTTACGCATATCATCCACTGTGATTGTCATCTCCCAAAATGGGAGATGGAAGGTGTTGGGTATCTTTGTAAAACCTTTCCATGAAGGCTGATATTAATACCGTATCGGTGTCCTTATGTGTGTATTGTGCAATTTGCCACATATTACAACTTTCTACTAGCTTCTGAACATAGGTGCACTCATTCTCCAAAGTGTTAGTTTGTCGATATTTTAGTAAGATACTAAATAAGAGTCCCACAAGGTATTGGAAACTTCTTTTCTCTTATTTTTGGAGGAACTGCTATTTTTAGGTGGGTTTCCTTTTTCATATGTAGTTAGGATTTTCTTTTCCTTCTAGGATTGGGATACCTATTGGAGGCTCTAAATATGGGAGTAGGGCATTAGCCTAAAGCATTCAGAAAACAACATTCAGAGTGTGAGATCTCTTGAAAGGGTTGTGAGTCTGAAAATAGAGAGAGAGGTGAGAGCAATAATTGTAAGGGCTTTCAACAAGGAGGGTTTGAGAGAATCCTTGTAAGGGTTGAGAGGCTTGAAGTTTGGGTTGCTTGTGAGGTAAGTCCTTGTAACTATTCTTCTTTGTTTTCATTATAGTGGAAAGAGTTCATCGTCATCCGTGGATGTAGGCAATCTTGTCGAACCACGTAAATCTTGTGCGTTGTGGTGCTTGCTTTATTTTTTGTTTTACGTTCTCGGTTTACTTGTTTGATTGTTTATCTCTAGTTTGTGGTTAATTTGATCCCTAAATCCTAACAAACTGGTATCAGAGCTTTTAGGGATCTTTTAATTCGTTCTTGAGATGGCATCAAAACATGTAAAGGTTACGAACTCTAGGTTCGATGTGGAGAAGTTTGATGGGAAAATAAACTTTGGACTGTGGCAAGTCCAAGTGAAGGATTCGCTGATTCAACAAGGTTTGCACAAGGCCTTGAAGGGAAAACTAGCGGACATGAAGGACGATGAATGGGAAGAATATGATTTACAGGCTTGTAGTGTGATTCGATCGTGTTTGGCACGGGAGGTCACATACACAGTGATGCATGAGGAATCGGCTACATCGTTATGGACAAAATTGGAGAAATTGTACATGACGAAGTCTCTATCAAGTAGGTTGTTTCGGATGAAGCAATTGTATCGTTTTCGGTACAAGGAAGCTACGGCTATGAACGAGCACATTAATAATTTCAACAAATTGATTTGTGAGTTATTGAATGTGGGTGAAGTAGTGGTTGATGAGGCACAGGCTATGTTACTACTATGTTCTCTTCCCGACTCGTATGAACCGTTCGTTCAAGGAATCTTGGGTCCAAAGGAGAGGATCAAGTTAGAAGAGGCTACATCAACTCTTTTATCAGATGAATTCAGAAAGATGGATGCAAGAGAGAACAATCAAGCGGCAGGCTTGTTTGTGAATTGTACCGAGAAGAAGTCCAAAAATAAGAAATTTGGAAAGGGAAAGGCCAAGAAAGAGATTGAATGCTATTAGTGTCATAAGAAAGGGCACATGAAGAGAGATTGTCCCAAGCTAAAACCTAGGGACGGAGTGGGACCAAGTTCACAAGCAGCAGTAGCTGAGGATGAGTCAGATGCAGGAGAGGTGTTGACGGTCACGACGGGTGATCATCGAAAGGTATGGATTCTTGATTCTGGTTGTTCTTATCATATGTGTCTCAATAGGGACTTGTTCACTTCTTACAGGGAGTTGGATGGTGGTTCTGTTTTGCTTGGCAACAACTATGCTTGCAAAACCGTTGGTATCTTGTATGACAGTTGTGTGTATTTTAAGAAGCTACCAAGTGGATCTTTGATTTTCTTACCCTTATACGTGGAAGATATGCTCATTGCTGCTAGGAGTATGGTAGAAATTGAGAAGTTGAAGTCTCAATTGAGTATGGAGTTTGAGATGAAGGATTTGGGTGCAGCTAGGAAGATTCTTGGCATGGAGATTCTTAGAGACAGAAAGAAGGGCAGGTTGTGTCTCTCACAGAGGAAATACTTGGAGAAGGTTCTTGCTAGGTTCGGAATGCAAGATTCAAAACCGGTAAGTTTACCTTTGGAGGCGTACTTCAAGTTGTCGGCGAAGATGGCTCCAAGCACTAAGGAAGAAGAGGAGTACATGGCTCATGTTCCGTATGCGAGTGCGGTTGGTAGTTTGATGTATGCTATGGTTTGTACTCGACCAGACATTGCATAGGCAGTGGGTGTTGTTAGTCTGTAAATGGCAAATCCGGGGAAGCAACATTGGCAGGCAGTGAAGTGCATTTTGAGGTATCTACAGGGTACGATTGACGTAGGTGTGGTATGCTAGCGAGATGGTGGTTTAGGACCACAGGTTTGTGACTATGTGGATGCCGACTATGCAGGTGATGTGGATCAATCTAGATCTACTACAGGATATGCTTTTACATTGGCTCGAGGTCCGGTGAGTTGGAGGTTAACATTACAGTCAATTGCGGCTCAATCAACAGCGGAGGCAGAATTGATTGCTGTAATAGAGGCCATGAAGGAAGCCATTTGGCTTAGAGGATTAACTGGAGACTTGGGTATTCAGCAAGATTGCATTCAGGTGCATTGTGATAGTCAAAGTTCAATCGACTTAACGAACGAAGCATATTAATGTTCGTTATCATTTAGTGCGGGATACTATAGAGGGTGGAGGATTTTATTTGATGAAGATTCACACAAAGGAGAATCCTGCAGATATGCTGACAAAGGTGGTACCATTGATTAAGTTCAAGCATTGCTTGGACTTGATCAATATTCTACGGGTAGAGGCATCGTGAGGTGCAAGGTGGTGACGATGATGAAAGTGAAGAGAAGAACAGGTACGTGAAGTAGAGAATATCGTCAAAGGTAGAGAATTGTTAGTTTGTCGATATTTTAGTAAGATACTAAATAAGAGTCCCACAAGGTTTTAGAAACTTCTTTTCTCTTGTTTTTGGAGGAACTGCTATTTTTAGGTGGGTTTCCTTTTTCATATGTAGTTAGGATTTCTTTTTCCTTCTAGGATTGGGATACCTATTGGAGGCTATAAATATGGGAGTAGGGCATTAGTCTAAAGCATTCAGAAAACAACATTGAGAGTTTGAGATTTCTTGAAAGGGTTGTGAGTCTGAAGAGAGAGAGAAAGGTGAGAGCAATAATTGTAAGGGCTTTCAACAAGGAGGGTTTGAGAGAATCCTTATAAGGGTTGAGAGGCTTGAAGTTTGGGTTGCTTGTGAGGTAAGTACTTGTAACTGTTCTTCTTTGTTTTCATTATAGTGGAAAGAGTTCATCGTCGTACATGGATGTAGGCAATCTTGCCGAACCACGTAAATCTTGTGCATTATGGTGCTTGCTTTATTTTCTGTTTTACGTTCTCAGTTTGCTTGTTTGATTATTTATCTCTAGTTTACGGTTAATTTGATCCCTAAATCCTAACACAAAGGCCATATTTTCAGCAACGCATAATGGTGATACAAGTGCAATGGTTGCCAATTGCACTGAAAAGAGAGAAAATAAAATCTTTAAGTGATCGTAAGGAAATTAACAATCAATAATTTTTAAAAGAAAAAAAAATATTGTACTCACGGTTTTGACATGTATCTTTGTAGCGATGTTGTCCTTATAGCTTAGTAACAATCTCATATCTTCAGGAGCACTGGGAGGAATTTGTTCTTCTTCTTCATCATCTTGTTCTTCTTCCCCACCTTCTTTATCTTGTTCTTGTTCTTGTTCTTCTTCCCCTCCTTCTTCATCTTCTTCTTATTCTTGTTCTTCTTCCCCTCCTTTTTCATCTTCTTCTTGTTCTTGTCCTTCTTCTCCTCCTTCCTCTTGAGAGGCATCTTATGATCCTTTCCGTACTAGTATATCTTCTTCTTCTTCTCTTATCTAGGGGTGTACAGCGGATCGAAACCAATAATATTGGGCTAATCCGCAACCAATCCAATGTTGGGGCGGATGCCAGAATCCCCATCCGTTTCGATCCGCCGAGAGATTTCATCCAATTCCATCGAAACCAAGTCAGATTGGATTGGATCGGGTTGGTTTCATTAGTTTTTGTATTTAAAAAAAAAATCTTACTCAAAAATTGCAAACTAGGGATCCATATCAGATCGAAGATCAAATAAATTTATTAATGAGATCAAGATTTTTATAAAAATAAAAAAATTCAGAGACAAAATTAGCCTGCACCATCTACAAAATCAAAACCATAGAGATCTATCCACAAAACTGAAATCGAAACATAACAAATTCAAAGATTGGCAATGGAGCACAGAAGCCAGTAGAAAATAATCTTGATTCTTCAACTTCTCCACACGTTGCTTAAGCTATTCATGTCGCACAATAAGATTGGTAACAGAGTACAGAAGCCAATAGAAAACAAGAGCTGTAGGGATCAAGAGAGCGGTTCTTTGACTTTTCATGATCGATTTATATTGAAGATGTTCAGATAGAGTACAAGATTGTTCTTCACAAGGTCTGCTGCGTAGCCTAGAACTACCCATTCCAAAGCCATTTTTTTATGTGAGTTGATGAAGACCTAATTGGAAGAAGAGGAAGGATGGAGATTTGGTGGTAGGGATGAGCCGTCCTCTGGAGTTTGAGAGAAAGAGAGAACTAAGAGAAGGAGATAGAAATTAGGGTTTAGTTTTGGGGTTTTGAGTTTTAGATTTACATTTTTATCCTTAGGCTTTTTGAAAATTATCTAAAATCTAATATATATATATATGGGTAGTGGATCGGATTGGTTGGTTAACAATTTCTATGACCCAAATCCACCAACCAATCCATCACCATTGGATTTTGAAAACTTGTAACCAATCCGCCCCAATCAACCAAGAAGATCGGTTTCGATCCAATGAAAATTGGATTGGATAGGTTGGTTTGGGTGGATCGGATCACAAATGCACACCCCTACTCTTATCTGTTCTTCTTCATAAAAAAAAGAGGTATGTTCATCTAGTTTAGGCTTCTTTTGTCTAGCCTTACTATTTTCTTGAGCTCTTCTCTAATTTTTGCATCTATGGGATGCTGTTGAGGGATGCGTTTTGGCCTTACAAACATTGTAACATAAAATGAAACTCATTAGAGAACAATATTGCAAACATCATTTATAAACTGAAAGTCATAATTTATCAAAAGGTAAGTTATATTGACCAAAATTGAATTTCACCAAAACACAGAGAAGCAATTGAAAATCAAAAAGAGATTTTAAAACGATACCTTTGTTCCTTCTCTCTGGAAGGTGGAACTTTTTTACTCCAACTCATGCCTATAGTTGCACAATGACTGGCTGGAAGAGTAAAAATTGTGGGTTAGAGCATAAACTGTACATATAGCACCACTTTGACCTTTGAATCAGTCTCTGGATATAGAGATTAATATAGAGATTGGAGAGCTTGTGTCTAAGATCCAAATATATACACAGCTTGCATATGAGTTGTGTAAGGACTATTAACATGTGTCCATCAACAAACAAGAAATTAAGATTGCTATAATGGACTCAGAGAAAGCTATAACCAAAACCATATATATCTAAAAATAGCAAATTCTAACTGATTACATTCTACATAGTTACATAAAAAATAATAAACACTAAAGAAATCTCTAAAATTTGAAACTAAAGCAACAAAGAATTCTTAAAAGTTTAAGAGAATTTTTTTAGGGTTTTTTGTGCAGAATTTTTCTAGGGTTTTTCTCTAATAAAATTATTCTAGGATTTCCAATGCAAAGGGTTATCTCATTCAAAACTATAAAGAGGGATTTTATAAAACAACAACAATAATATAAAATTAAATAAAACCCTAACAATGTAAGTGTAGCACCCGCACTTTTGGTGGAATGCTAGGAGGTAAAAAACTCTCTTGCACTTTTGGCTGAGGGAGATATATTTTATATCTCTCTCCGAGAGAGTGGAATTTTGATTGATTTGGAGTCGCCACCTGATTTTTAGGGAATCAGGATCCTATAGTTGGAAAACTGCTCCTAGATTTTTCTTTGAAAAATACTAATGGCGGTCTTCCTGAGATTGGTCTACGATTGAGATTTCGAGTAAGAGAACTCTATTATGGGTCAGGAAGGTGTGAGGCACCTGACAACCGCCCGATCAAAGATCGGTCTCTACTTCATAATTAGGGGATAATTTTAGGGATATTTGTTGTAAGAACTGATTAAGAAATTTTGCCCAGAAAATCTGAGCAATTGATAATGAGTCATTTGTGTATCACTTTTTGAGATGAAATCAAATTGAACAAATACTCTCTTTGAAAGTAAATGTATGCCATGCTTTATTTTTAAGCATGTATTTTGAATTATCTCCGTGTTTTAGGAGACGATGGATAATCTTCCCTTATTTGAAAGAAAGATTCGGATTTTTCAATAATGTTTTTATTTTGAGAATCCCGGGAGGGATTATACAAATTTCTGTATTTATTGATGAAATTTCCTTTTAAGAAATATTTCCCTTGAAAATATTCATTTTTCAAATGTTTGCTCCCTATGGAATTTCTATGCATATAGCTTCCATTACGGCATTTTGCTTTAGACAGTAATTTAAACTATTGCATTCCTAATGGTTCATTGCCATGGTTTTACATCAAGGGTGAGGTGTTGAGATTATCATTTTGAATGATTACACTAGTATGAAATTGGAAATCGTGAACAAATAATATTAACAAGTTAGAGAAATAATGAAAGGAAGCATTCCCATGACAACTAATTTTTAGATTTCTTTGACAAAACAAATAAATAATTTTAAGAAAACAAGAATTATGGACAATGGAAATAAATGTTTTAACCTTGTATGGTTAGGAATGTTAGAAAGTTAGTGTTAATAACAAGGAATGTAAATAAAGAAATTGAGAAATTGCTTGGAAATAAATTACAAGGAATGGGAATATTGAATGTTAGAGAGTTAGTATTGATAACTTATAAATGTAAGTAAAGAATGTTAGAAAATTGGTGTTAGTAGCTTATAAGTAAATGACACGAAATGTAAATAAAGAATGTTAGAAAGTTAATGTTAGTAACTTGTAAGTAAATGACAAGGAATGTAAATAAAGATGTAAAAATAAAGAAATTGAAAAATTACTTAGAAGTAAATTGCATGAAATGTAAATAAAGATAGATATAAGGAAGAATGTTCACTTTGGAACAATATATATAAATGTATGGATAATATTTACATCTTGAAATCACCATAAGTATTATGGCTGTCAAGACAATCTAATTTAGATCATCTTGAAATTTAGCCAAGTTTAAAAAATTTCTATACCTTGACTAATGGAACAATTTAAATGAGGATTTGACACTTGAAGTCTCTTAACCAAAAGAAGGTCACACCACTCCTAATTTAATAAGAGTGTTGAGACTAAAAATTGGAAGAGCTTCTTCTTGTATGCACAATCTCTTGAATTTTGGAAGGAGGTTTCTAGAAAGTCTCTAACCCAAAGAGGACAGACCACTCCTAAGTTTTATAAGAGTGTGTGACTAAAATGAATAGAGCTTTAAGAGATGATTTACACTCTAATTCTAAAAGAAAAGGAAAAAATCTTCTAATTTCTTGGTTTCTCAAGCCTTCTTCTCTTTAAACTCTCAAGAATGTCTTCTTCTCTTATGAATGAGCTTACTACTCTTTTTTTTTATTCAAGGAGTGAGTTCCCCTCTTTATGGGATGGAAGGCTAGTTTTATAGCCTTTCATCAAAGGGGTGGGGTGGTAGGCTTAATAATAAATATAGGTAGAATAGTAAGGAGGTGGATTTTTTAAATGAAAGAAATAAAAAAAATATTTTCTTTTGCTGAAATTGGGGGTAAGTCTCATTATTTGAGGGAGAATAAGCAAAGTGAAGAATAAAAAAAATGAGAGATAGGTAGAATAGTTGATAAAAAAACGTCTAGCTTCAGCTGGTTCGAACCACTGGTTCGTTTTTCTTTTTCTTTGGCCTGTTGGGCCTATCCGTCTTCTTCTTATTGGGTTTGTTTTTGTGGGTTCTTATTTCACTTTTGTCATATTTTTTGGCATATTTTGGATGGGATTATGGTCCTCACTTTGGATTGGGCCATTGGAACAAAATTGGATTGATTTAGGTTTGGTTATTGAAATGGGTTCCATGCTAATTTTGAGCTTGGTTTGTTGAGGTGATTCATGGGCTTATTTTTGTGGCTCCATTATAATGAGGGCAAAATTGGGGTGTCTACAGATGCCCCTCTTTGGCAAAGGTCTAGTTTGTAGACCGTATGCCAAAGTAAAGACACCCGAATTTTGGGTGATAAGGTCTGCATTTTTCAGGGGGATTTTTCCACGTTTCAAAGCAGTCCTTTTTCTAATCCCTTGCCTTGATCCTCGTTTTGGAGGATGATTTCCGTGTCCTTCATTTGCCCTATTTTTTTTCTTCTCTTTTTAGGGTTTTCCAGGGGTACGCGTGCCCTTTAGTATCTTTGCCTTTAAAAGGAAAGTTTTTACTTTTCTTTTAGGGCAAAGCCAGGCAGCCTCGAACCGCGCCACTCCTCGCTAATCTTCGTCATTCCATTCTTGCCATTTCTTCTTGCCACACCTTCGAGTTCTCTCTTCACTTTTCTCATCGTCGTACTCTGATCTATCTCCGCCGATCGTCGATTTCGCTCGGTTGAAAATGGATTTAACTTGGTGTTTCTTCACTCTTATGCTTTTGCTCCAACTGTGCATCAATTTCTTGATTGCTTTCATCGTGCAGGTGATATGGGCTGCTTGATGGCTCGTTGTTAGGGAGATGGCCGTTGATGAGGCCGCCGGTGACCTCTAATGTTTCGCCACCGTGTGGAGGTTTTTTTTTTGTGTATGAAAACCTCCTCTTTTTGTAATGGCTCCCCTTGAATCAATGAAAATCTCTTCCTTTTCTTTGGATTTTGGCATGTGTTTGGAAGATAAGTGTTTGACCGGTAAAAAAGAATGCCAAAAAGCTCGGATGGATCGAAGAATAACTGACCATACCAATTAGTTCGAACCAATGGTTTGAACGAAATTTTTTTATTTTTTGGTATTTTTTTTAAAAAGTTTTGAATCAGTTGGTTTGATCCAGTGGTTCGAACTAAAGAAACTATAATCCAATTTTATTTTTTTTTTGAAAAAAAAATGAAAGAAAGGAAAAAAAAGCAGTTGGTTCGAACCATTGGTTCGAACTAGAAAGTGCCTTGAATTTTTCCAGAGCTCGAACCAGGATTTTTTTTTTAAAAAGAAAATGATGTGAATCAAAAATTTCCAGACCTACCTCTCTTAGTAGTTAGGTATTTTTGCCCCCCTCTTTTTTTTGTAGGAGGTGGTAGCTTTCCCCTTTTTTTAGCAAACTTGTTTTAAAGGATGTGACTAACACTTCGAATTAGTGGATGGATGAAGGTGAATTATTTGTGTTTGATAGGTAAGATGGTATGCTAGATTTGTAGATAGATAATGGCTTGGTGCTAGACTTAGGGTAATGATTTGAGTAAGTTTAGCTCTTGTAGGGAGTTCATGTTATAAATGGATTCTTTTGGTTTGCATAATTCTACCCCATCCTACCTTCTTCTAATTCTAACTTCTTTCTTGAAATTAGCATTCCTTTGTTCTTCTTATACCATTCATTTGCATTTTTTCTTCTTTACTCATGTCAATGGATGACTTTGTTCATTGGGTTCACTTCCTTACGGATGAATGTCGAGATGCGATTTTCACACATCATCTTGGTAACATCGCTCATCTTTTCCACGTGCGCATCGACTATAACTTTCTTGCATGTGCCCGTCATTGCTGGGACCCTGAAGTTCATGTCTTTAGATTTGGTCGCCATAACGAGTTTTTTCCTACGGTTGAGTAGTATAGCCGTATCTTGGGTATCTTTACCAATGATGATTTGATAGAGATTCCTCCTTCCAGTTATTCCCGCCTTGACTTCATCGTGTACTTAGGTGGCGTGAATAAGAATTCCTTTCCTTCCATTCATTGTCTAAAAGGCGTCCACATTGGATATCTTGCTTGAATCTTCTTCCATGCTACCGAGCCAGTAACCTGTGGTCGAGCATTGTGCCTATGCCTTATAGGATATTTGCTTTTCCAGTACGATGGAATTCGCTTTAATCGTTCAGTTGCCCTAGCTTTGCAAGGGGCTAGAGCGCGTAAAGCACTTATCCCCCTTATGCTCGGCAAAACGTTCGATTTCCTTGATGGTTTTATGGAAGGGTCCGTTGTCGGAGGGAGTCCCGCTTTGCTCTACGTAGGAGATTTTTCCGTCATTCATCATTTCTTTTTTTTTTGTTATTATTTTTTCTTTTTTTTTGACTATATTTGACTTCACATCCTCTTTTTTTTTTTAGATATGGCTTGTGGAGCATCTTCGACTCATTAACCCTGTTCCGAAGGCACTTGGCTTGGCGACTAATGTGGTGCGTATTTTCAACCTTCGCTAATTGTATCATTGGGCGGCACACCTCGTTTTAAATAATCTCCGAGGACTAATGGAAGGAGAGATCTGCTGGCATTTGAGTGATATAGGGATTGCCTTAACCTTTACCCATACTGAAAGTTACAACGTCTTAACTTTTACAAGCTTGACGCGTCGCACGTTTTATTGTCCCCAAATACTCTACCATCAGTTTGAATATAATCAAGGCATTCCCCAAATGCATGGACATTTCTTTGGCGTTACCTCTCTTACTACTGCTATCATCCGTGCTACAAGAGTCACGTGGCGACGCCGGGATGGGTATAGACTCCTTCGTCGAGATAATGAAGTACAAGCTGTGCCTACTTATCTTCCGGGTTATACAGATTGGCGGGATGAACTTCCATCTTTCGATGGCTTTGGATCCAATGTCGAAGATGAGTGAAAAGAAGAAAAAAAAACAAAAATGGAGAGAAAATTTTCCCTGTTTTGTAAATCATTTTTTTTTAAGGTTAGAACTCTTTTGTGATATTTTGAATATATGAATGACCACCTTTTTTTTGTATTTGGTTTGTGTGACTTGTTTAGTTATAAAATGAAAGTATTCAAAGGAATCGACATTCATCTAAATAACTTAGACAATACATAATTTCCCCTCTTTTTTTAAAAAAAAAAAGTCAACTTGAATAATTAACTCAAAACAGGAAAAAAATTGAAGTTGGAGCAGCTGGTTTGAACCAGTGGTTCGAACCAGTTGTCTCTTTTTTTGTCGTTGTTGGAGCAGCTGGTTCGAACCAGTTGTCTCCTGTTTTTTTTTTTTAANAAACAAATAAATAATTTTAAGAAAACAAGAATTATGGACAATGGAAATAAATGTTTTAACCTTGTATGGTTAGGAATGTTAGAAAGTTAGTGTTATTAACAAGGAATGTAAATAAAGAAATTGAGAAATTGCTTGGAAATAAATTACAAGGAATGGGAATATTGAATGTTAGAGAGTTAGTATTGATAACTTATAAATGTAAGTAAAGAATGTTAGAAAATTGGTGTTAGTAGCTTATAAGTAAATGACACGAAATGTAAATAAAGAATGTTAGAAAGTTAATGTTAGTAACTTGTAAGTAAATGACAAGGAATGTAAATAAAGATGTAAAAATAAAGAAATTGAAAAATTACTTAGAAGTAAATTGCATGAAATGTAAATAAAGATAGATATAAGGAAGAATGTTCACTTTGGAACAATATATATAAATGTATGGATAATATTTACATCTTGAAATCACCATAAGTATTATGGCTGTCAAGACAATCTAATTTAGATCATCTTGAAATTTAGCCAAGTTTAAAAAATTTCTATACCTTGACTAATGGAACAATTTAAATGAGGATTTGACACTTGAAGTCTCTTAACCAAAAGAAGGTCACACCACTCCTAATTTAATAAGAGTGTTGAGACTAAAAATTGGAAGAGCTTCTTCTTGTATGCACAATCTCTTGAATTTTGGAAGGAGGTTTCTAGAAAGTCTCTAACCCAAAGAGGACAGACCACTCCTAAGTTTTATAAGAGTGTGTGACTAAAATGAATAGAGCTTTAAGAGATGATTTACACTCTAATTCTAAAAGAAAAGGAAAAAATCTTCTAATTTCTTGGTTTCTCAAGCCTTCTTCTCTTTAAACTCTCAAGAATGTCTTCTTCTCTTATGAATGAGCTTACTACTCTTTTTTTTTATTCAAGGAGTGAGTTCCCCTCTTTATGGGATGGAAGGCTAGTTTTATAGCCTTTCATCAAAGGGGTGGGGTGGTAGGCTTAATAATAAATATAGGTAGAATAGTAAGGAGGTGGATTTTTTAAATGAAAGAAATAAAAAAAATATTTTCTTTTGCTGAAATTGGGGGTAAGTCTCATTATTTGAGGGAGAATAAGCAAAGTGAAGAATAAAAAAAATGAGAGATAGGTAGAATAGTTGATAAAAAAACGTCTAGCTTCAGCTGGTTCGAACCACTGGTTCGTTTTTCTTTTTCTTTGGCCTGTTGGGCCTATCCGTCTTCTTCTTATTGGGTTTGTTTTTGTGGGTTCTTATTTCACTTTTGTCATATTTTTTGGCATATTTTGGATGGGATTATGGTCCTCACTTTGGATTGGGCCATTGGAACAAAATTGGATTGATTTAGGTTTGGTTATTGAAATGGGTTCCATGCTAATTTTGAGCTTGGTTTGTTGAGGTGATTCATGGGCTTATTTTTGTGGCTCCATTATAATGAGGGCAAAATTGGGGTGTCTACAGATGCCCCTCTTTGGCAAAGGTCTAGTTTGTAGACCGTATGCCAAAGTAAAGACACCCGAATTTTGGGTGATAAGGTCTGCATTTTTCAGGGGGATTTTTCCACGTTTCAAAGCAGTCCTTTTTCTAATCCCTTGCCTTGATCCTCGTTTTGGAGGATGATTTCCGTGTCCTTCATTTGCCCTATTTTTTTTCTTCTCTTTTTAGGGTTTTCCAGGGGTACGCGTGCCCTTTAGTATCTTTGCCTTTAAAAGGAAAGTTTTTACTTTTCTTTTAGGGCAAAGCCAGGCAGCCTCGAACCGCGCCACTCCTCGCTAATCTTCGTCATTCCATTCTTGCCATTTCTTCTTGCCACACCTTCGAGTTCTCTCTTCACTTTTCTCATCGTCGTACTCTGATCTATCTCCGCCGATCGTCGATTTCGCTCGGTTGAAAATGGATTTAACTTGGTGTTTCTTCACTCTTATGCTTTTGCTCCAACTGTGCATCAATTTCTTGATTGCTTTCATCGTGCAGGTGATATGGGCTGCTTGATGGCTCGTTGTTAGGGAGATGGCCGTTGATGAGGCCGCCGGTGACCTCTAATGTTTCGCCACCGTGTGGAGGTTTTTTTTTTGTGTATGAAAACCTCCTCTTTTTGTAATGGCTCCCCTTGAATCAATGAAAATCTCTTCCTTTTCTTTGGATTTTGGCATGTGTTTGGAAGATAAGTGTTTGACCGGTAAAAAAGAATGCCAAAAAGCTCGGATGGATCGAAGAATAACTGACCATACCAATTAGTTCGAACCAATGGTTTGAACGAAATTTTTTTATTTTTTGGTATTTTTTTTAAAAAGTTTTGAATCAGTTGGTTTGATCCAGTGGTTCGAACTAAAGAAACTATAATCCAATTTTATTTTTTTTTTGAAAAAAAAATGAAAGAAAGGAAAAAAAAGCAGTTGGTTCGAACCATTGGTTCGAACTAGAAAGTGCCTTGAATTTTTCCAGAGCTCGAACCAGGATTTTTTTTTTAAAAAGAAAATGATGTGAATCAAAAATTTCCAGACCTACCTCTCTTAGTAGTTAGGTATTTTTGCCCCCCTCTTTTTTTTGTAGGAGGTGGTAGCTTTCCCCTTTTTTTAGCAAACTTGTTTTAAAGGATGTGACTAACACTTCGAATTAGTGGATGGATGAAGGTGAATTATTTGTGTTTGATAGGTAAGATGGTATGCTAGATTTGTAGATAGATAATGGCTTGGTGCTAGACTTAGGGTAATGATTTGAGTAAGTTTAGCTCTTGTAGGGAGTTCATGTTATAAATGGATTCTTTTGGTTTGCATAATTCTACCCCATCCTACCTTCTTCTAATTCTAACTTCTTTCTTGAAATTAGCATTCCTTTGTTCTTCTTATACCATTCATTTGCATTTTTTCTTCTTTACTCATGTCAATGGATGACTTTGTTCATTGGGTTCACTTCCTTACGGATGAATGTCGAGATGCGATTTTCACACATCATCTTGGTAACATCGCTCATCTTTTCCACGTGCGCATCGACTATAACTTTCTTGCATGTGCCCGTCATTGCTGGGACCCTGAAGTTCATGTCTTTAGATTTGGTCGCCATAACGAGTTTTTTCCTACGGTTGAGTAGTATAGCCGTATCTTGGGTATCTTTACCAATGATGATTTGATAGAGATTCCTCCTTCCAGTTATTCCCGCCTTGACTTCATCGTGTACTTAGGTGGCGTGAATAAGAATTCCTTTCCTTCCATTCATTGTCTAAAAGGCGTCCACATTGGATATCTTGCTTGAATCTTCTTCCATGCTACCGAGCCAGTAACCTGTGGTCGAGCATTGTGCCTATGCCTTATAGGATATTTGCTTTTCCAGTACGATGGAATTCGCTTTAATCGTTCAGTTGCCCTAGCTTTGCAAGGGGCTAGAGCGCGTAAAGCACTTATCCCCCTTATGCTCGGCAAAACGTTCGATTTCCTTGATGGTTTTATGGAAGGGTCCGTTGTCGGAGGGAGTCCCGCTTTGCTCTACGTAGGAGATTTTTCCGTCATTCATCATTTCTTTTTTTTTTGTTATTATTTTTTCTTTTTTTTTGACTATATTTGACTTCACATCCTCTTTTTTTTTTTAGATATGGCTTGTGGAGCATCTTCGACTCATTAACCCTGTTCCGAAGGCACTTGGCTTGGCGACTAATGTGGTGCGTATTTTCAACCTTCGCTAATTGTATCATTGGGCGGCACACCTCGTTTTAAATAATCTCCGAGGACTAATGGAAGGAGAGATCTGCTGGCATTTGAGTGATATAGGGATTGCCTTAACCTTTACCCATACTGAAAGTTACAACGTCTTAACTTTTACAAGCTTGACGCGTCGCACGTTTTATTGTCCCCAAATACTCTACCATCAGTTTGAATATAATCAAGGCATTCCCCAAATGCATGGACATTTCTTTGGCGTTACCTCTCTTACTACTGCTATCATCCGTGCTACAAGAGTCACGTGGCGACGCCGGGATGGGTATAGACTCCTTCGTCGAGATAATGAAGTACAAGCTGTGCCTACTTATCTTCCGGGTTATACAGATTGGCGGGATGAACTTCCATCTTTCGATGGCTTTGGATCCAATGTCGAAGATGAGTGAAAAGAAGAAAAAAAAACAAAAATGGAGAGAAAATTTTCCCTGTTTTGTAAATCATTTTTTTTTAAGGTTAGAACTCTTTTGTGATATTTTGAATATATGAATGACCACCTTTTTTTTGTATTTGGTTTGTGTGACTTGTTTAGTTATAAAATGAAAGTATTCAAAGGAATCGACATTCATCTAAATAACTTAGACAATACATAATTTCCCCTCTTTTTTTAAAAAAAAAAAGTCAACTTGAATAATTAACTCAAAACAGGAAAAAAATTGAAATTGAAGCAAGTGGTTTGAACCAGTGGTTCGAACCAGTTGTCTCTTTTTTTTTCGCTGTTGGAGCAGCTGGTTCGAACTAGTTGTCTCCTGTTTTTTTTCTTTAACAAAACAACCAAAAAATGTATCCCTTCTTATTATGTCAACTGATGATACAAAATGAAGCCTATAAATGGTTCCTGCGTCTTTGCACAAATTTATTTTGAGCACTGATGGTAAAGGATGAATCTTTTTTTTTTAAAGAAGTGAAACTTATCTAAACTATCCATCATAAGACATGTCATTCATTCATTTTTATAGCTATGATGGGTGAGCAAAGTATATCAAGATGACCATGCATTTTTTTTAAAAAAAACATGCTAAATCAATTTTCCTCCATTTACTTCCAAAACGATGGAATGTAAAAAAAAAACTTTCATCATGATATATCAAAACCACACCTCTTACAACATAAACAACACTTATCATCAATCTGAGTTATGTTGCTTCAACTACATGGAATATTATCAAAGCATGTCATAAACCATCAAACTACGCATAATATCAAGATATATCTAGCAAACTAAGATCAAGGCTTTATGCCAAAGCCCACCATATCCGATTAAACCAAGTGTCTTCAAGTGACAACAAAACCTGGTAGCAAAGTATGCTACTAAGTATTACAAACTAAGTCTTGAAGTTATGCAAACAAAGAAAACAAAACCAAAGATACCAACCTGAGATGTGTTCACCTAATCTTCATCACTTTCATCTTCCTCTTCATCCTCATCATCATCCATGAATTCTTCTTCTTCCTCGGCGATGCCTTACCTGGATTGGGATCCTCTTGACGCTTCGTTGACTGTATTGAGGTATGATGTGTCAATGTTTCTTTCTTCTGCTACGAGACGGAGTACCTCTTTTATACCCTTCACATCAAAATGCATTTCTTGTACACAGTCAGCCAGACTCTTCAAGACTAGTCGAATAGTCCTCCCTAGGTGCTTTGGATGCTCTCCTAGAATTCTTCAATTGAGTTGTACTCCGTTTCAAGGTGGATTTATTCAACACCCCCAATCCCTTTCTTATGGGTTCATGCCTGCTGATGGCGACTCGACATTACTCAAGAATTAATCCTATGAGCTTTGGGAAAGGTAAAGCCAATTTTTTGCCCTTGTTAGAGTGTAAGGCAATCATTTGTCGTATGATATGAGAAGAGATGTCGATAGGCCGTCTATTCTTGATATAGTTGAGGAAGTAGGCCCACGGAGCTTTGATTGTGCTCTTATTTCCTAGGCATGGGAAGAGGTTGGTATATGCCACTTTATATAACATCTTCACATCCTGGGTGCATTTGGCAAGGGGTATATAGCTCTTCCACTTGAGAGCTTTTCCAGTGAGGGACAACACAACTTCTTCCCTTGGTGGAAAACCTTCTTCAACTTCATCATTTCCTATGGGGAGAATAATTAGACTCTCAACCAGCTCTATGGAGAAAATTGAAGCAATGGTAGGTGGGTCAATTACTATTTCAATTCCTTCTACCATTGTGTGGAAAAGTGGGATGGACGGGTCTAGTTTATGCATATTCGCATAAAAGAGATACACAAGGCGAGGGTACGCCTTTTCGTCACCCAATAGAAGGGATTCCCAGTTGTGGTGTTTGAAAATGGGTTTCAAGTTCAGACCATACATTTGGCTAAGATCAACAGCTCGTTCTACGGCCAAAGGTCAGTCATAGTACTTACTATAATAACATTTATAAGCATCCTCACTAATAGAAAGATCCTTGGTTTTAGGACATTGATAAAACCTTCCTTTGACCTTTGATTTGAATTTGGTGGGTGCTGGCCTGGTCTTGGCTGGCTTGGCGGGCTCTTGTTCTTCCCGAAATTGAATGGCCCTTTTCCCACTGGCTGTGCTCTTGCCTGTGCTTGACATAATATCTGAAAAAAGATTTTTAAGGAGAAAAAAAGAAAAAAAAGAAAAACAACAACAGGCTGCAACAAAGGCTTGAGATAAATTATCTGGCCTTAAATTAGTGTGTAGGAGTTTGGACCCTTCTCTTTTTTTTTCAACAACAAGGTTTATTCAAATCAAGCTTCAAAAATCTACAAATGTTTTGGAGAGTTCTTACCATGGGGCATGTATTAACAACATAATCAAAATCCAAGCCATTAAACACAAACATTCATGGATTCACACAAGTCATTTGAAAGTTTTGATTTTTTCAAAACAATCCTCAAAATCCAAAATGTTGTGGGTTTTGCTATTTTGGTCATGCATTAACAACCTAATCAAAATTCAAGCCTTTAAGCACAAGCATCCATGATCTCAAACATTTTTTCACAAGGTATCTCACAATTTTGATTCAAAGCAAACCTTAGAATCCAAAATATTGGAGGTTTTTCTATTTTGATCATACATCGACCCCCCTAATTCAAGAATTTGAGCATGAACATTAATGGTCTCCAAAAAAAACAAAATTTCCCTACAAAATCCTTCACAATGTTGATTTATTTCAAAACAAACCCTAAAATCCAAAATGTTGGAGGGCTTTTGCTATTTTGGTTATGTATCGACAACCTAAATGAAGCATTTCAACACAAGCATTCATGGTACCCAAAATTTTTTCAACCACAAGATAATTCAAAATTTTGATTTAATTCAAAGCAAACCCCAAAATCCAAAAATGTTGGAGGGATCTTGCTACTTTGGGCATGCACTAACAACATAATTCAAAAATTTAAACACAAGCTTTTATGGTTTCAAGCTTATTTCAAAGGGTTTAACCAAGATCTAAACCTAGGGTTTGAACAAAAACCAAGATTCAAGGTATCTTTGAAATAATCATAGAAATCCTAGAAATTATTGCTATTATTCAAAAGAATCTAGCACAAATAAGATCTATTGATGATTTCTACTTGATTTGCAACCTAGGGTTTGAAAAATAACTAAGAAAAAGCATAAAATCATGGAATTAAGAGGTGAGGTCTTAAAATCTCACTTTTGGATGAAGATTTGTGCAAAGAATGATGGATAAACTTGAGAAATCCTCATCTTCCTTCTCCTTTCTCTTATCTTTCTTCTTCTCCTTCTTCCTTTTTCTCTTCTCCTTCTCTCTTTTTTTTTCTCTGGGTTGGATCGAACCAATATGAGGGGTTGGTTCGATCTAGCCCCTGCATTGACCTTTAGAAGACGCGGGTCAGAGGGATGGACTCCCCTGACCCGACCCATTTTTTTTTTAAAAGTTTTTTTTTTGAATAGTTGGTTNCAATATGAGGGGTTGGTTCGATCTAGCCCCTGCATTGACCTTTAGAAGACGCGGGTCAGAGGGATGGACTCCCCTGACCCGACCCATTTTTTTTTGGAAAAAAATTATAAGGAACAGCAGCTTAGAACCTTCAGGAGTTTTTGCACAGACTTCTTTTGGATATTTTTTTTAACTTAATTTCTGGAGGAGGGTTCTCCTTTTGCAAATTAATTTTTGCGACAGCTGTTCCCACTCCAAATTGGTTCTCGCAAGGGCTTTTCCCTTATACACATTGATTTTCGTGCGAAGGCTCTCCTCCTTGCAAATTTGTTTTTGCAAAAATTTTTTTGTTTGATTTTGAAATTTTGAAAGTTAAGATCATATTAAAACTCTCTTTCCTCTTTTTTTTAAAAAAAAACAAAAAAGAAATCAAAGAAATATTGCCTCGGGCGTCTAACCTTAGGAAGTGCATGGAACACCCAAAGATTTCTATGCCTTTCATCATCGGCGATTAGCTACCATTTGATGTACATTTTTTTTTAAAAAAAAAGGAAAGTTGTATTTTTTTTTTTTAAAAAAAAACTAAGCTCCGCACCGGTTTCTATGAATCCGGAAACCTTTTGCGGAGGCAATTGAAGAGATGAAGATCTTACCTGATTTTTTGGCTTTTGTCGACTTTATTCTTCCAATGCTCGGACTCCAAGGTGCCCCTAGTCTTTAAGCGTAGTACCACTTGAGCTGGTCTATGTTTGTGATATTCCGTAGTCGATTCCCATTTATGTCCATGAGCCATACCGCCTTCCCGGAAAGAATCTCTTTAATAACGTACGGGCCTTCCCAGTTTGGTTTGAACTTTCCTCTGGAGTCTGTGTGTGAAACTGGTCTTATTTCTTTAAGCACCATGTCGCCCACTTGAAATTGTCTGGGACGCACCTTTTTGTTGAAACACTGGGTTATCCTTTGTTGATAAGCTTGAGATTGACATGTGGCTTTTATCCTTCGCTCATCGATAAAGTTCAACTCTTCGACTCTCGCTTGGATCTATTCCTCTTCGGGGATAATCCCTTCTTTCAATATTCTTAAAGATGGGATTTCCACCTCTGAAGGGAGTACGACCTCCCTCCCATATACCAATGAAAATGGGGTGGCTATGGTAGGTGTACGTATCGAAGTTCGATAGCCCCAAAGGGCGTATGGTAGTTTTTCGCTCCAGCCTTTGTAGGTCACCGTCATTTTCTTCAGTATTTTCACCAATATCTTGTTGGCAGCCTCGATAGCTCTATTGGTTTGAGGTCTATGCGGTTACGAGTTGTGATGTTGAATTTTATACTTCTGGAGTAGTAGGTATACCTCCCTACCGAGAAAATTGGTCCCATTATCTGAGATAATTTCATGTGGCACTCCATATCTACAGATAATATACTTTTGAATGAATTTTGCAGTAGGACTCGACTTGACACTTTTGCAAGAGACTGCTTCAACCCACTTTGTAAAGTAGTCGATAGCAACGATGATGAATGTGTGACTGCTTGAAGATGATGGACTTACTTTCCCTACCATATCTATGCCCTAGGTTGAAAAAGGCTATGGCAGCGAGAGTGTGTGTAGCATAGACGGTGGAGCATGTATTTAATTCCCGTATATTTGACATTGATAACATTTCCGCACGAAATTGATGCTATCTATTTCCATGGTCATCCAATAATATCCGTCCTAGAGGATTTTTCCTTCCAACATTGACCCGCTCATGGTGGGTCCACATACCCTGCCATGTACTTTTTCCAAAACGAACCGGGCTTCGTGCTCATCCATACAGCGCATCATGGTCGCGTTGTGTGATTTTTTGAAAAGAGCGCCCCCCAGTATTAGAAATTGGTATGCGGTTCGTCTGATGTATTTCTTTTCTTGCTTGGTGGACTCTTCCAGGAATTCTTGGTCCTCTAAGAATTTCTTTATATTGTAAAACCAAGAATTTCAATCTGGCATTTTTGCTGTTATGCTGATCTGGAGACAATATGCCAGGTCACCTTGTTGGATGACCTCGATGGGCCTAACTATTGACCCATTCGGTATAGTTAACTATGATGCTAGAACTGCGAGAGCATTAGTGCAGTGGTTCTTGTTTCTGAATACATAGTGGAATTCGATGAAATCGAATTCTTTAACTATCTCGCTCAAGAACTTATGATAAGGCACCAACTTTTCATCCTTCAACTTCCATATCCCTTGTATTTGGTTGATGATTAGTAATGAATCTCCATATACATTTAATCTTTTAATCGATATTGCGAGTGCTGCTCATAATCCAGCAATACATGCCTCATATTCTGCCATGGTATTGGTGCATGGAAATTCCAGCCTAATTGCAATGGGGATCCTTAAGTTCTCTGGTAACTCTAGAATTGGCCTATACCTCGACCAATTTGGTTGTGGGCTCCGTTGAAATACATTTTCCTTACTTGGTCATTTTCAAGCTCGGCTGTGAGGATATACTCATCAGGAAATTCTATTTCTAGAGTCTGGTCTCCTGTTGTTGGTTGTGCCACAAGCTGATCGGCAATTACTCTTCCTTTAACCAATTTTTGAGTGACATAGGTGATGTCAAACTCTGATAATAGCAGTTGCCATCTTGCAGTTCTCCCAGATAATGCGAGTTTCTCAAACAGGTACTTGATAGGATCCATTCTTGACAAGAGCTAAACTGAATAAGAAAGCATGTAATGTCGAAGTCACTTAGTGGCCTATACAAGTGCAAGACATATTTTCTCTAGTGAATATATTTTGTTTCATACCCAGAAAGAGTCTTGCTGATATAGTAAACTACCCTCTCTTTTCCGTTGTCTTCGTTATATTGTCCCAGTACAGCTCCCATGGATGATTTAGTTACTGAAATGTATAGCAAGAGTGGTCTCCCAGGCGTAGGTGGTACTAACACGGGAGGATTTTCCAGGTATTACTTGATTCTTTCAAATGCTTCTTGACAATCATAATTCTAAATTTTTAGAGTGCTTTTTCTTAATAGTTTGAAGATGGGTTCACAGATGGGTATGAGTTGTGTTATGAATCGACTGATATACTGTATTCTTCCGAGGAACCCCCTAATATCCTTTTCATTCTTCGGTGGAGGCATTTCCTTGATGGCTTTTATCTTGGTTGGGTCTACCTCTATTCCTCTGTGGCTGACAATGAATCCCAACAGTTTTCTTGAACTTCCTCCAAACACACATTTGTTGGGATTGAGGCGTAGTTGGTATTTTCGGAGTCGATTGAAGAGCTTGGCCAGAACTTTGACATGCTCTTCTATTTTTCTGACTTGGCAACCATGTCATCCACATATACTTCAATTTCCTTATGGATCATGTCATGAAACAAAGTGGTAATTGCCCGTTGGTAAGTGGCGCTGGTATTTTTGAGTCCAAATGGCGATTTTGCTTATGTCCTGCTCCGCCATTTTTATTTAATTTTACCCTAAATATCCATCCATAAAAGACAGTAGACTATGGCAATGCCGCGTTGTCTACTAGAATGTCGATGTGGGGTAAAGGAAAGTTATCCTTGGGGCTGGCTTTGTTGAGATTTCTGTAATCTATGCACATTCGAACTTTTCCATCCTTTTTCGGCACGAGTACAATGTTGGCCAACCAATCTGAGAATTTTACCGTCACTAGGAATTTTACCTCTAATTGTTTGGTGACTTCCTCTTTGATTTTCAACATCCATTCAGGTTTCAATCTCCGGAGATTTTGCTTCACAGGTTTCACTTCTAGGTAAGTGGGTAGGTGGTGCTCCACTATGCTTGTATTTAACCCAGGCATATCCTTATATGACCATACGAAAATATCTTTAAATTGTTTCAACAATTCTATCAAGGCATTTCGCTCGTCTGGAGATAACGTGGTTCCAATCTTCACTATCTGTGGCTCTTCTCTGGTACCCAAATTCACGACTTCTACTTCCTCCTCCACAGGTTGTGGCCTTTCCTCATATCGGTCTACGGATTCGAGGATTTGGTCTGAGAGTTCTTTATCTTCATCTTCTAGTATCGGGTCTGCCATACCTTCTTGAATTTCCGTATGATTAACATTTTTCTCTGTTTTTTTTATTTTATTGGCTTTTTGTAGTATTTTTTCCTTTTTTGATTTTTTGCAAGCATTGGTGTTTTGAAAGCTACTATACACTATTCAAGGGACCAATATTCTTCCTCCATTTTAGAGGATGGTCTCGTCCCGTCTCCTTCTATGAAGTTTTTTTTTGGTTACCGGTAACAATCTTGCCAGTACTCGATCTTTCCACTCTATTGGTTTTCTTAGAGTGATCCCCTGAGGTCGTTCAGATAAGAAGAGAAGGATCAAATTCTGATTTCTTAAAGACTACACAGACATGTGATGCCTCAGTGAGATTTTTAAAGTTCTCAACATGTTTTGCATCACCCTCGGTATCTGCCCCTTGAATGAACAGCCTTTTCAATCCCTCGTAGACTGTTTCATCAAGTATCGATGGTTGAACCTGCATTTTTGACCTTAGTCTAATGATGACTGGTACAACAGGCTTAACTTCTGCTAGTGATGGAGTTTTTTGTGCACCCTTTCTAATGAACCGTTCATAAAGCTTTGGTTGTTTAGACCAGTTTATGAAACATGGTTCACCTATTCTCTCAGCTTGTTTCTTCTTTAGTTTTTCCAAATTCATTTGCTTTATCACTTCCTCTGTTGGGCGAAATCCCAATCCATATGTCCCTTTATGTGACATTTAGGAGCCATTCAGTGGCTCAGTGTTGCCATGGAGTCTATTTCCTAACCCAATCCTAGGAAAGAAATTGTACTTCCTGAGGAAATGTGCAACCTTTATGTTCCCATGATTGAATCTGCTTGGGATTTGCTCTTGGACTGCTAGTTTAATGACTAACACGCACGCAGTTTCTTCGGTAATCTTACAGAATTCAGGCTCGATGGTGGGTGCCACAACTTCTGATTCTCGGACATCTAGATCTCCCCGAATCACTACCAACCTTCCCTGGTAGTAGAGTTTTAACTTTTGGTGTACTGTAGAAGCGACCGCGTTGATGTGGTGTAACCAGGGTCGTCCCAAGAGCAGGTTAAAGTTTGCATCTATCTCTATGACTAAGAATTGCACTACTCTTTGGATCCACCAAATAGTTATAGTGGTGGTGAACTCACCCACTACATTTTTCTTCCCGTTATCAAACCCTTTTACAGCTTTTACCATCCCCTCTTAAAGCTCCATGTCTTCTGGGTTCAGGCCCATGATCCTAGCTGTCTGAAGTGTGAAAATGTTCACGCCTACTCCATTGTCAATTAAAACCTTTGGGATTATGAGGTGGTTCCAGCAAATTGAGACGTAGAGGGCTAAATTATGGTCATTTCCCTCTCTTGGTAAATCCTCATCAGAAAAGGCAATAAAGTTTTCCTTTTGAGATGGGGCTAGCGTGTTGACTAGCTCCTCTGGTATTATACCTGTTGACACATGAATTGAGTTCAATGCCTTCAACATCGCCTCCTTGTGTCCCGTGGACACTTCTAATAGACCCCAGATTGATATATTGGCTTTCGTTTTCTAGAGTTGCTCCATTATCCGGTTATCTTCTTTCTTCAATTCCTCTGACTCTGCAGAACCACTTGTACTGGTGGGGGAATTTGTAATGCAGTTGTCGGGTTATCAGTTTTTAGATGCACTGGTTTGTAATATCTCCCTCCTCGGGTTTGATGTTGTATCTCATGGCATTCTTTGACTTATTCTTTTAGTAGGTCTTCCCATGCTTGATTTTGAGAGACCAAGATTTTAACTGGGCTAGCTTTTGCCCCTGGTTTGATAAAGATGGGTCCCTTTATTTTTGTGGGCTTATCAACTGTTTCTCCTGAAGTGAATTTGCCTTGTCCTAATCCCATCGATTTTCCCACTTCTTGGTTTGACTCTAATTTTTCCAATTCCCCTGATTTTGCCATTTCCTTGGTTTGGATCAGCCATATTTTCTCTAACTCCCTTCTTTTTGAACTTGAAGTTAGGTTGATGGAAATAGGCGCCCGCTGACTGGATTCCCCTATTTCGAATACACTGTTGCGCTCCTTACTTTCTATACTTCGAATGAGCTTCGAGGGATCTACGGTGTCTGTTGAATAGATATAATTCACAAATTGTTTCTCCTCAACTCGGTATGCTGGTAGCGGGTTGCTATTGATGTTGGGTTTATTTGGTAAAGTCACTCCAGGAATGTTAATTTTATTTGCTTCCAACAAATTTTGAATTTCATACCTTAATGCTATGCACTTATCTGTAGCACATCCTGCTGCTTGGTGGAAATTACAATGCAGATTTGCTTTGTACCACTTGGGTAATGGATCTGGGGGTGTCATCGGCTCTCTCTTTGCCAATACCCCTGCTTCCACCAGTAAGGGAAGAATATTACTCAAGGGGTGCCCTAAGTTAGAAAAATTCCCTTCTCTCCTTGCTTTGATTCTTTCCTTGGAATTGGCCTTGAGCTGGTGTTTGAACCGACTCTTTGGCATGTGCTTGAGTTTTAGGCTGGATAACCGAAGGGACTCTTTGAGGTTGAGGAGGTGCAATATAATTAACATGCTCCTTACCTGTTCTTCTATACTTGTTCTCTGGTTGTGAACTCATCATGAACCTGGCTCCATCTTTGGCAGCGTCCTCCATTTAGGTCCCTGATTTTATTAGATCTGCCATCTGATGATGGGATACAATACTTAAAGGCCATTTGTATTCAAGATTCACATTTTTCAAAATCATTGCAATTTGTTCTTCCTCAGTTGGGCGATCAATCATTTCTCGAATCTTCAATTGCCACCTAGCTATAAAATCTGTGAAAGATTCATGTTTTTTTGCTTTAAAGCTTCCAATTGCCTCTTTGTAACCATAGTATCAGAATTTTGAGAGAACTACTTCATGAAAGTGTAGGTTAATGCCGGCCAAGTGGGTATAACCTTCCGATCTAAGGCCACAAACCATCTTAAAGCAAGCCTAGTGAAATTCCTCTAACATAGGTGAACTAGTAATTTATTACTAATTCCTAATGGCTTTAGATACCCAATGTAAGACATGAGGTGAGCTTTTGGACACCCGAACCCGTCATACTTTTCTATTTTAGGAAACTTGAAGTTTGGGGGGAATTTCTCTGATGGAGCCTGATACCATGCGTCTGCATCATAGGTTCCCATCTTAGACTTGCGAAATTCCTCCTTCATTTCTTGGAATTCTTGGTACATTGGAGTTTTTTTCCATTTCTCCATTTCTGAATCCTCATATTGTTGATATTCAGTTTTGTTTGGTACACGACTCTGGAGTGGCACTGGTTCTTCGGATAGGACATGAGCTGACTGGAGTTGTGTTAGTCCCGTAATTTCTGAGGTTCCTTCTTTTAGTATTGAACCCTCTACTCTAAAGGTCTGCCCCTTCTCCGTGTTTTCTGGGATTGCCACTCCTTTTGCTTTTTGTCTTGATAATATAAGGGAGAGCTTATCTACGAGAATTTCGTCAATGTAGGTTTCCAGGGCCTTCTTACTCCTAGGAATCATTTGTGGCTCATCCATTTCTTCTTGATCAGACATTTTCTCGTTTCAAACTAGTCTTCTTTGTGGTCTGGTCCAGATAGGCTGAGAATCCTTCGGAGATGGCTTCTTCAATTCTCCCGTGACTTGTTGTCTCTAGGCTCTTGGTACCTTGATTTTTAGAAATGAAAACTTGTTAGTACTTATGACAGATTTGTTGGGGTGATGCTTTAATCACTTAATGTTATATGAATGCAATCCTATTAGGTTTTTCCCAAGGTTCCCTTTTATTTGTAAAAAAAAAATGATATTCAGAAACTAAGATTTTCCTAGGATTTTCTTTTTGAAAGCTAGGGTTTTCTTTTTGATAAATGATATTCACAAACTAGGATTTTCCTAGGGTTTTCTACAAGAAACTAGGATTTTCCTAGGGTTTTTCATTTGAAAAGTGATATTCACAAACTAGGATATTCCTAGGATTTTCTTTATGAAAACTTGAATTTTTCTAGTTTTTTTATATAAGACACGGTTGTGTGACATTGTTTGTGTACACAAACTTAGTCTGAAATATCAGAAAAACACCCCTAATTATTTTTCAAGTCGAGTTCTTGGTTTAGTTCATCCCCAGTGGAGTCACCAACTGTAGCACCCGCACTTTTGGTCAAACGCTAGGAGGTAAAAAACTCTCTTGCACTTTTGGCTAAGGGAGATACATTGTATATCTCTTTGTCCGAGAGTGTGGAATTTTGATTGATTTGGAGTCGCCACCTGATTTTTAGGAAATCAGGACCCTATAGTTGTAAAACTGCTCCAAGATTTTTCTTTGAAAAATACTAATGGCGGTCTTCCTGAGATTGGTCTACGATTGAGATTCCGAGTAAGAGAACTCTATTACAGGTCGGGAGGTGTGAGGCACCTGACAACTGCCCGATCAAAGATCGGTCTCTACTTCATAATTAGGGGATAATTTTAGGGATAATTGTTGTAAGAACTGATTAAGAAATTTTGCCCAGAAAATCTGAGCAATTGATAATGAGTCATTTGTGTATCTCTTTTTGAGATGAAATCAAATTGAACAAATACTCTCTTTGAAAGTAAATGTATGCATGCTTTATTTTTAAGCATGTATTTTGAATTATCTTCGTGTTTTAGGAGACGATGGATAATCTTCCCTTATTTGAAAGAAAGATTCAGATTTTCTAATAATGTGATTATTTTGAGAATCCCGGGAGGGATTATACACATTTCTGTATTTATTGATGAAATTTTCTTTTAAGAATTATTTCCCTTGAAAATATTCCTTTTTCAAATGTTTGCCCCCTATGGAATTTCCATGCATATAGCTTCTATTACGCCATTTTGCTTTAGACACTAATTCAAACTATTGCATTCCTAGTAGTTCATTGCCACGGTTTTACATCAAGGGAGAGGTGTTGAGATTATCATTTTGAATGATTACACTAGTATATAAATTAGAAATCGTGAACAAATAATATTAACAAGTTAGAGAAATAATGAAAGGAAGCATTCACATGATAACTAATTTTTATATTTCTTTGACAAAACAAATAAATAATTTTAAGAAAACAAGAATTATGGATAATGGAAATAAATGTTTTAACCTTGTATGGTTAGGAATGTTAGAAAGTTAGTGTTAGTAACAAGGAATGTAAATAAAGAAATTGAGAAATTGCTTGGAAATAAATTACAAGGAATGGGAATATTGAATGTTAGAGAGTTAGTATTGATAACTTATAAATGTAAGTAAAGAATATTAGAAAATTGGTGTTAGTAGCTTATAAGTAAATGACAAGAAATGTAAATAAAGAATGTTAGAAAGTTAATGTTAGTAACTTGTAAGAAAATGACAAGGAATGTAAATAAAGATGTAAAAAGAAAGAAATTGAAAAATTACTTAGAAGTAAATTGCATGAACTGTAAATAAAGATAGATATAAGAAAGAATGTTCACTTTGGAACAATATATATAAATATATGGATAATGTTTACATCTTGAAATCACCATAAGTATTATGGCTTTCAAGACAATCTAATTTAGATAATCTTTAAATTTAGCTAAGTTTAGAAAATTTATATACCTTGACTAATGGAACAATTTGAATGAGGATTTGACACTTGAAGTCTCTTAACCAAAAGAAGGTCACACCACTCCGAAGTTAATAAGAGTGTTGAGACTAAAAATTAGAAGAGCTTCTTCTTGTATGCACAATCTCTTGAATTTTACAAGGAGGTTTCTAGAAAGTCTCTAACCCAAAGAGGACGCACCACTCCTAAGTTTTATAAGAGTGTGTGACTAAAATGAGTAGAGCTTTAAGGGAGGATTTACACTCTAAATTCTCAAAGAAAAGGAAAAAATCTTCTAATTCCTTGGTTTCTCAAGCCTTCTTCTCTTCAAACTCTCAAGAATGTCTTCTTCTCTTGTGAATGAGCTTACTACTCTCTCTCATTTTTTTTGTTCAAGGAGTGAGCCCCCCTCTTTGTGGGATGGAAGGCTCCTTTTATAGCCTTTCATCAAAGGGGTGGGGTGGTAGGCTTAATAGTAAAGATAGGTAAAATAGTAAGGAGGTGGATTTTTTAAATGAAAGAAATAAAAAACTTTTTTCTTTTGCTGAAATTGGGGGTAAGTCTCATTATTTGAGGGAAAAAAAACAAAGGGAAGAATAAAAAAAATTAGAGATAGGTAGAATAGTTGATAAAAAATGTCCAGCTTCAGCTGGTTCGAATCAGCTGAAGCCTGGTTCGTTTTTCTTCCTTTTTAGGGCCTGTTGGGCCTCTCCATCTTCTTCTTATTGGGTTTATTTTTGTGGGTTCTTATTTCACTTTTGTGATATTTTTGGGCTTATTTTGGATAGGATTATGGTCCTCACTTTGGATTGGGCCATTGGAACAAAATTGGATTGATTTAGGTTTAGTTATTAAAATGGGTTCCATGCTAATTTTGAGCTTGGTTTGTTGAGGTGATTAATGGGCTTATTTTTGTGGCTCCATTATAATGAGGGCAAAATTGGTGTGTCCACAGTAAGTTAAAGAGATTTGATCAATCAAAAAAATTGAAGAAATTTGGGACGTTTTACAATTCAAAAAACATGATCAGAAATAACAAGAAAATAAACTTGACTCATCGAATGAGTTACAATCTAAAAATTTCAATGAAGTGAAACGTAAAAAAAAAATCGACCTGATCAACTAATTTGTTTAATGATCCAGTGTAAATGTTTGTAAGCTTCTCAATATCTGAAGTAAACTAAGTGAATTAGGGTTAGAACATGTGTTTCTAATATATCATCCTCATCATCAGCATCATCAGGATGCCCTAATATTTTTAATGACCTGTGTGGAGACAGGAACAAGTGATTTTGAGAGATTGATGAAGATTGAGTTCAGAATTGTAGTTTGATTTCAGTAATTAGATCTCTGAAAGCAAAAGTGTGAGAGAAAAATAGATGAGGGAGAGATCAATCAGATAAAGGGAAGGAGAGGGATCGAAGAAAAAGGGATATCTGAGAGAGAGATCAGGGAGAGAGAAGTGGTACTTACAGAGATCTAAGAGAGTGCTGCTGGAAAGCTGCTAGAGAAGTTCTGAGAGCAACCAGAGAAGATGGTCGTGTTAGAGAAGTGCTACTGGAGCTGTTGGAGAAGTTCTGATAGGTATTTTTCCCCAAATATCAATATAAGAAAAAGTAGTTAGAAATCAAAAAAACTCACAGGGACCTCAAAATAAAAAAAAAATTTAGGTGGAACAACCCATATCACTTATGGCCCTTATCCTATTTTGAGCATCCCATATCACCTCACAACCCTTATTCAATTTTGGATGGTAGTTACCAGTGGCCAAGTTTAGATTTGGTCAATAGGTTTTGACCAACCAAGGATAACCCCAATGAATTTTTTTGTATGCCAATGTCCAAATTAGTAGTTTTTATCACTCAGTTGCCCTTATCCCATTTTTAGATATCAGTAGTAACCTCCTTTATTTAAGGGGCGTGTTATACACCATATGGATATGGATAAGGGTTGTGAGTCAAATTGAGGCCAAACCAGTTTGACTACAACTAAAGTTTCAAAATTATAAAAAGGTCCTTAAAAAATATAGTATTTTATTAAAAAAAACCTTAGGATATGGGCTGTTAGAAAATAAGGTTTTTGTCCCACTTTCAAAACAAAACCACCACCGACCACCACTGACCAAACCCCATCTTCTTCCCCATATAATTTTTGTCCCTTCATGAACCTCTGAATATAATTTTTTGGGCACCGGTAGCATTCTCCGATAGCATCATTTGGTGTTATTAACATTGTGGATGGTGATGAAGTTGGGAAGAAAGCTCCACTAATAGAGGATTTTTCTCAAAACATTTGGGAAGAGATTATTGGATCTTCCAACCGAATCAAACAAGAAAAATCTGAGGTAGACAACCTATTAACAAGTTTTTTTTTTCTATTTTAAGTTCAAAACTGTATTTTTTTCGTTCGCTGTTTGTTCTTACTGGTACGAGGGAACAATATGATAAATGTTCTATCTAGTATATAGGAACAAGATGATAAATGTTCTATTAGGAACAATGGAACAATATGATAAATGTTCTACTAGTGATAAGTAAACAAAATGATAAATGTTCTATCAGGAACAAGGGAACAATTTAATAAATGTTCTACTAATGATAAGTGAACAAAATGATTAATGTTCTATCAGTCATAAGTGAACAATATGATAAATGTTATACTATATATAAGTGAACAAAATAATAATTGTTCTATTATGTACAAGTGAATAAGATGATAAATGTTCGTTGGTGTTTATATTACCATATTGTTAGGTCCATAAGTTCACTCATGTCATATTTGTCGAATTTCGTTTCAAAGTTAACTCAAGAAGGTCAATGTAACTTGAGTTAGAGTTAGTGAGTCGTTGTTTGGTTCGTTGCGAAGAACAAAAAGCTCAACTCACCACCGGAACTCATCTTAGGATGGTAAGTGACTTAGAAACTCAATACCATAGGTGGTTAGTTCATATTGAATCATATGAGAAAGTAAAGAATGGTAAAAGAAGTCAAAACCCCTAAAAATTAGTATTTGGCCGAATGCTGTCAAAAAACTATGCTTTTAAGGGAAACTGTGACCTTTTGTACTGTGACTAAAAGATAGTTTCGAAACCAAAATGTTGGTTTCGAAACCAAAGCTGAAAAATAATGTCAGATGATTTTGGTTTCGAAACCAACATGTAGTTTCGAAACCAAAGTTACTAAAGTGATATTTGGACTCCATATGAGTTTTGGTTTCAAAACCAAGGATGTTGGTTTCGAAAACAAAGTGTACTAAATGGTTTTTTACAACTTTTAACCATCTTTTAAACCTATTTTGAATGATTCTAAAAACCTTCCATAAATGTTCTTATATTATGAACTTTTAAACATTAATATAAGTGATATAGATCTAGATCTACACATACAAATCACTACTCACATGGGGTAATGTGGTGTGTTAAAATATCACTTATGATGAAATATAGTTCTTCAACTAAGAGAGGAAAAACATCACTTATTAGATATTGTGTGATGTAATTCTAAATAAAAAAGAAACAACATCATACATGGTGTGTTCTTGATCTAGAAACACCACTCATAATACTTGGTGTGTATTCATCACATGGGATGTTCTAGATCTAGATCTAAAAATATCATTATAAATAGAGTGAGTTTGAACTATTTTCATCAACCATTCACCCCAGCTCCTAACAAGTTATTGGAGAGCATAACTCATATTCTTAATTTTCAAACTTGTTGAAAATGACTAAGTCCTTCCCATCTTAGTTAAAACCTTAGTTTAGGTTTTCCGGTGGATTTCTGGTGGTTAAGCTTAAAGATTCAAGTTCGTCGTGAAATACTCGTGGAGTCAAGTATTGGTTCAAAGTGCGGGACTTGTAGAGTTCAAGTCGGTGACGCATCATTTTGTAGGAGGCGTTGGTTCGTGGATTTGGATTAAATGCGCAGCTCATTCACGTTGGCTTGGTGGACTCCAAGTTGTATGCGTGAGAATTGATAATCAACTAAGAGGTAAATTCGTAGAGTACGAATTCGTGGAAGAACTGTACACCGCAGCTGATCGGAGCGTAGAGGGAGTCGTAAATCGTGTCCATCGAGTGGTAAATTAGGTTGTAAGTTTTCAATAACTCTTAATAGATTTTTGTTGTACTAGGTCCTAGGGTTTTTCCTAGTTTGGGTTTTCCTCATTAAAAAAATCTCTTGTGCTTATTTTCATACTTGTTATGAGATTGAAATATTTGATTCTTGTTCTTAATTCCGCATATTAAGAATCTAATAAGTCAATACTCTAGTTAGAAATTTTTGTTTTACTGTTTATCACCTCAGTAATTTTTATTAGGTGATTGTGTGATCCTTAACCATAGTCACATAGACATACGGTTCATTCATTAATCGTAGGGTGTATATTGACTTTCAATTGGTATCATAGCAGATTCACTTGTAGGGTTTGACAACCTAAGTGTGATCCTTGTTGTGACTTATGGAATCACAAAGAGAGGGTAGTGCAGTAAATAGACCTCCATTATTCAATGGAAGTAACTTTCCTTATTGGAAAGCTAGGATGAGAAATTTCTTAAAGTCTATAGACCAAAGAGTTTAGAGAACTATAGAGGTTGCTTGGTCTCCACCTACTATGATGGTAGGTACTAAAGACAATTCTAGAGAAGTTCCCAAACCAGAAGAAAAATGGGATGCCATAGATAGTGAGGCTGCTACTAGAAATAGTAAGGCTCTCAATGCCATCTATGCTGCTGTAACAGTTAACTAATTTCGTCGCATATCTAATTGTGAAGTAGCAAAGGAGGCATGAGACATTTTGATGGTAACCCATGAAGGTACTAGGACTGTTAAAATAGCAAAACTTCAAATGTTAACCACCCAATTTAAAACAATTATAATGGATAACAATGAAACCTTTGATGAGTTTTATACTAAACTGAATGATATTGTCAACAACTCCTTTGCTTTGGGTGAAATTATTTCTAACTCCAAAATAGTTCGTAAAGTTTTGAGAACTCTTCCCGAGCGATTTCAAGCCAAAGTTACGGCTATTGAGGAGAGCAAAGATATTGATGCTATTCTTCCTGAAGAACTTGCAGGAAATCTGAGGACGTTTGAGGCTGGTTTTCATTCTACGAGAAAAACTAAAGATATTGCTTTTGCAGCCTTGAACACTACAGAAATGGAAGAAAGGGATCTCTTCAGTGATGAAGAAGTTACTCGTATCACTAAGAAATTCAATAAATTCTTAAAAAGCAAAAAGGAGAAATACCAGAGATCAAAGTTTGGTTCATCTTCCAAGTTTGGACCACATGACAAAATGAAGAATTTCGACAAGCCATATAAAAGAAGGCAGTCGACTGAAACTCAATGCTTCAAATGTTATGGTTTTGGACATATGTCTAATGATTGTCCAAATAAGTTTCTGGCCAAAATTAAAAAAGTAATGAAAGACACGCTTGATGATTCTAATTCTCTCTCTGAATCAAGTTGTTCAAGTGATGAAGATTTAAAGGCCATGACTGCATCTTTATCTTCAAAAGATCATTTCAATAAAATACCAGCTGAATCCAATGAATCATCCAGTGATGATGAGGAGAGTGGTGAAGATGTAGATCTAGAAGAATTGTGTGCTGAATTGATGAAAAAGAGTGTGGATCTATCCAAGGAAAACAAAGTCCTAAAAGAGAAGTTGTCACTTTTTACAATTGAAAAGGAGAGCATAATACTCAAAGTGGAGAAAAATACACACAATGAAATGAAACTTGATGAAGAAATTGTTGGGCTTCTTAACAAGTTGAAAATTCTTGAGTTAGAACATGGAAAAGCCATTGACAAGATTAAATCTCTTGAGTCTGCACTCACTACATCAAAAAGATATTAAACTTTGTCTAACAGTATGCTTGAGAAATTTAATGTTGGCTCTAACAAACTTTCTAACATATTAATTGCAGCCAATTATGCAGGAGATAAGAGAGGTTTGGGATATGAAGCTTCTACTAGTTCCAATCCAATACAAGGAACTAAGGTTGTTAAAGCTAAAGAGCCTCAAGCCCAAAAGATCTCTTCAGTTCAAAAGAACTCTCTTGCTCAAGTTTTTCGACCTCAACCAAAAACAGTAACTATTCATATGTGCTCTTATTGTGGTTATAAGGGACATTTGAAGAGCAAATGCAGATTCTTTTTAGAAGATTGCAAAAAGCCTCATAATGTAAATCAAGGTCTTCTAAAAAGAATCAAGTCTTTGAGTGACAAGGCTCAAGCATTGGCTGAAGAGATTGAAAAGCTAAAGAACAATAAGCAAAGTATGTATTCTTTTGGATCAAAATCTTATTCAAAGAAAAGAAAGAGAAACAAAACCAAAAAGGTTGTCTCTGAGATAACCAAATCTACTCATGTGGACTTGAATAAAATGAAGATATTTAAGAAACTCAAGGCCATATGGGTAAGAAAAAGTGATTTAACAAGTCTTGAAACTCCCACTACACACAATATCGGTAAGTCATCTAAGTATTTATTGGTTACTGGTAGTGGTCGTACCCTTACTTGATTGTTGTTGTTCTCACTCCTCCCCTTGTTTTGAATGTATATATTATTGGGGTGGTTGAGTGAGTGTTTTAAGTGTTCTTCTTGTTGTTATTGGTTATCTTTTATAGAATACTTGAACATATAAGAGATTTCACAAATCTGAATTGCTTTACTTTATTTTTGATATAGCTTGTGAATCTCTTCTATAAATCTACACTCTTTTGACTGATCTATGAATCTTGTGCACATAAGAGTCTTTTAAGCAATTATGATTTTATCCTAGTTGGATCATTGGATGGGTTGGAAATAAATCTCATAACTCAATGATGGATTAAACTAGCTGGTTGGATTATCTCTCACAAGGATATTGTGTTTTGATGAAGTGCTGGAAAAATATTGTTATATCTTGTTATGAAATACCACCAAAATAGTAAGCTCTCGTAAAAGATTTTGAGCCTAGTGAAACACCAAAAGAGTGAGTTCTTGTGAAAAATGTTGAACTCGGTGTTTGAACATCAAAAAGAGTGAGATCCTGCAAAAAGATTGGGAACTCGATGTTCTATATTCTTCATCTTGAACTCATTGTGATCTACTTAGCTCTAATACGGGTACTTTCTTGGTTGTGTCTCCTCGGATAAGAGTCGCTTGCAAGTTCAAGGAAAATATTGGGAACAAGTTGGTAATCTATGTCTCATGCTCTTGAGTTCCTCAAGTTTCATTCAAACTCAAATATGAAGGTTATTAATAGGTAGCAAAGTGAGATGGTTCTTTTATGTTGGGTAAGGTTCAGATTTGGAGAAATTAGTAACATTGACAACCTTATCTTATTTTCCTTTTAGGATAGTCTCACATAATGATATTGTTCACTCAAACACACGCACACACACACACACACACACACCATAATCAATATATTGAGTGTTGTGATTTAAATGATTGAGAACTAGCTTGGCTATATTTGAATAAATTTTTGCAATTACATGATTAAGAAATTTTGACTGTGATTGTGTATTATATTATTGATAGCATTGACAACATGATATGAACACAACAAAAATGTCTACTTGCTTACATGGATAACATAGATTTGTTGAGTGTTGATGCATGTTGAACCGGATTAGTATTAATATTCAAATCTTTCTCATGATCTGGTTGAGGGGGACCTTATATGGTTTGATTAATTGTATATATTTGTGCATGCATGCTCATTATTTGCATTAGGATAATACTTGAAAAATCCAAAAATATACATTTTCTCCATTGGTTTTGAAAACCAGGATAGTTTCATACACTTTGGTTTTATTTCTTATCTTAGCTCTAATACACCTTGTAGCCAGCTTTCATAAATTTTGTGGTGTATGACATATTTTTACCACCCTTCCACTATACATTTTTATTGTCTATCTAATTATCTACTTGGTTGAAAGCTAGTTAGATATTTATTCTTATGGTTGGTTGGTTTGTATTTGTGTTTCCATACATTATCTTTTCTAGTTTCTCCTTGTACATTTGTTATCTTCTATCATTTCTATTTGTAACAAAAAGGGGGAGAACTGTATGTTCTTGACTTTGCAAGGGGAGTACTATATGATAGGAGATATATCACATAGGGGGAGAGATTCTTGTAGCACTTATTAAGGGGGAGAATAAGCTTATTTATTATTTATATTCATAACTTCTATGGTACCTTGATGTATCTTGTGGACATATGTAGGAAACAAGTTAAAGGCATCCCATAGAGTTTAATATCTCTATTTGTTTGTGGGAATTTTGTCTTTTATCTCTCATTGAGTCTTATGACTGGATTTTGTCACGAAATTTACAAAGGGGGAGATTGTAAGGTCCATAAGTTCTCTTATGGGTTTTGTTAATTTGCGTGTCAAATCGAACTCAATATGGTCAATGAGAGTCAGCAAGTTGTCTCTATATTTCTAATCATTGAAGACTTAAAGTAAAGGAGAGAAGACTTGTGCAAAGCTCAACTCACCACTATTACAAGATATCTTAATATGGGAGAAGCTTTGACAAAGGGGAGAGATATTATCTCTACTCTAATAATTGCTCTAAACATTATTCAAGGTTTGTACTTGATGTTTTATAAGGTTCCTTGACTTATTTTGTGAGCATGTGCAGGAAACAGATTATTTTATACAATTCGTGTTTTAAGTTCTATTGAGTCATGTGTAAGAAAATATGAGTTATAATGAGGAATGTCTTTTTATTATTTTTTTATGTATGGATTTGTCATGAAAATGACCTAAACTCTTCCGACTGAATATGATAAAGCCTAGATTGTTAGGTCCATGAGTTCATTCATGTCATATTTGTCAAATTTCGTGTCAAAGTTAACTCAAGAAGGTCAATGTAACTTGAGTTAGAGTTAGTGAGTCGTTGTTCGGTTCGTTGCGAAGAAAAGACTCCAAGAAGCTCAACTCACAACCGGAACTCATCTTAGGATGGTAAGTGACTTAAAACTCAATACCATAGGTGGTTAGTTCTTATTGAATTATTTGAGAAAGTACAGAATGGTAAAAGATGTCAAAACCCCTTAAAATTAGTGTTTGGACGAATGTTGTCAGAAAACCACGCTTTTAAGGGAAACTGTGACCTTTTGTTCTATGACTAAAAGTTGGTTTCGAAACCAAAATGTCGATTTCGAAACCAAAGCTTAAAAATGGTGTCAGATGGTTTTTGGTTTCGAAACCAACATGTTGGTTTCGAAACCAAAGTTACTAAAGTGATATTTTGACTCCAAATGAGTTTTGGTTTCGAAACCAAGCATGTTGGTTTCGAAACCAAAGTGTACTAAATGATTTTTACAACTTTTAACCATCTTTTAAACCTATTTTGAATGATTCTAAAAACCTTCCATAAATGTTTTAGTTCACCATATATTATGAACTTTTAAACATTAATATAAGTGATATAGATCTAGATCCACACGTACAAATCACCACTCACATGGGGTAATGTGGTGTGTTAAAATATCACTTATGATGAAATATAGTTCTTAAACTAAAAGAGGAAAAACATCACTCATTTGACATTGTGTGATGTAATTCTAAATAAAAAAGAAACACCATCATACATGGTGTGTTCTTGATCTAGAAACACCACTCATTATACTTGGTGTGTTTTAGATGTAGATCTAGAAAATGAATAAACTATACATCAAATGGGATGTTCTAGATCTAGATCTAAAAATATCATTATAAATAGAGTGAGTTTGAACTATTTTCATCAACCATTCACCCCAGCTCCTAACAAGTTATTGGAGAGTATAACTCATATTCTTAATTTTTAAACTTGTTGAAAATGACTAAATCTTTCCCATCTTAGTCAAAACCTTAGTTTAGGTTTTCCGGTGGATTTCCGATGGTTGAGCTTGAAGATTCAAGTTCGTGGTGAAATACCCGTGGAGTCAAGTATTGGTTTAAGGTGCGGGACTTATAGAGTTTAAGTCGGAGACGCATCATTTTGTGGGAGGCATTGGTTCGTGGATTTGGATTGTATCCGCAGCTCGTTCACGTTAGCTTGGTGGACTCCAAGTTGTATGCGTGAAAATTGATAATCAACTAAGAGGCAAATTTGTAGAGTTCGAATTTATGGAAGAACTGTACACCATAGCTAATCGGAGCGTAGATGGAGTCGTAAATCGTGTCCATCGAGTGATAAATCAGGTTGTAAGATTTCAATAACTCTTAGTGGATTTTTGCTAGATTAGGTCCTAGGGTTTTTCTCAGTTTAGGTTTTCCTCATTAACAAAATCTCTTATGCTTATTTTCATACTTATTGTGAGATTGAAATATTTGATTCTTGTTCTTAATTCCGCATATTAAGAATCGAATAAGTCAATACTTTAGTTAGAGATTTTTATTTTACTGTTTATCATCTCAGTAATTTTTATTAGGTGATTGTGTGATCCTTAACCATAGTCACATAGACATACGGTTAATTCATTAATCGTAGGGTGTATATTGACTTTCACATATATTCGTCGGTGAACTTACTTATATTTTATAGCGAATATAATATAACATGTGAACAAAATGCTCACTAACTTATGTTTTGTACACTTCCTCACTCATTCGTGTGTATTTGTTATTGTAGGGTTTGAAGGTGAAAGACGATTCAGTAAATGATACAAATGTGGATAAAAGCAGTCCTATTAAACCTAAATATGACTCTGTTGTAACTGACCATACCTTTTTTTTGTTACTGACTAGGTATGATTGGTTTTTATCTAATTTTTAAGCAAATCATGAATTAAAGTTACCAAAATATAATCGTTAAATCTTTATTCGGTTGTGTTTAACATAGGTATTTGAGTCACAAAAAGTTATAACTCATTGGTGTCAAGAAATCGAGAAGAAACATAATATAGTTGTTGTGACAACAAAGTCGGTGATAACTATAGGAGGAAAGGGATCTAAATTAGAATTTGGTTGCGAGAGAGGTGGGATTTATAAGGTTCATGAGAAAAAAAAGATATCAATCGAAGACTTCTAATAGAAGAAAGAAAGAATGTGGTAGTAAAAAATGAGGTTGCCCATTTAGACTAAGATGTATCTGGAAGGAAGGTAACAAATGGCCTCTTCAAGTAGAATGTTGTATCCATAATTACAAAATTGCAAACCCTCCACAAAATCCATGGATATATCAGTCCAAATTTGTGTGGGGATTGGGAGAGGTTGTAATAATCCTGTCGGTTTGAGGGTTTCACTTTTCTGTCTTTGGCAAGTTTCACATTTTTTTATAAATTCACGGATGCATCTTCTCATGCCTTGCCAATAAAAATTTATCCTTATTCTTTTTAGGGTTTTATGGTACCCCTCATGAGTGCTGCCATGCATTTCTTCAACAATAAGAGGAACCAAATCAGATTCAGCCAATAAATAAATTCTGTTCTTGAAGTAAAGAATACCTTCTCGATAGGCCCATGGTCCCACAGCTTCACCAATTTGGCGCAAGTTCACTAACCACTGCAATTTGGGGGCATTATTCACTTCTTCTCTTATTGGTGCCAGCCAAGAAGGAATAGGGGCAGATATAACTATTAACTCACCCTCCTCATTTCTTCGTGAAAGCGCATCTGCTACACAATTTTCTTTCCCTTTTTTATACTCAATGATGAAGTCGAACCCCATTAATTTTGCCAACCATTTTTCTTGTGCTGCAGTAGTAATTTTTTGCTCCCATAAATATTTGAGACTATGCTGATCGGATCGTACGATGAATCTTCTTTCCAAGAGATAATGCCTCCATTTTTTAACTGCAAGAATTAGTGCCAACATTTCCTTTTCATAGGCTGATTGAAAAAGTTTCTTACCTCGTAAGGCATGACTAAAAAATGCAATTGGCAGATCGTTTTGGATGAGAACTCCTCCTACACCAGATCTTGATGCATCACACTCAACTACGAATGGGTAATTGAAATTCAGAAGAGCTAGCACTGGAGCTTGGGTCATAGCTTTCTTAAGTAACTCAAACGACTCCTCTGCCTTTTCATTCCATTCAAAACACCTCTTTCTCAGCATTTGAGTTAATGGACCTGCAATTTTTTCGAAGTTTTGAATAAACTTTCGGTAATATCCGGTCAGCCCCAAAAATCCTCGTAATGCCTTAACCATTTTTGGTTTAGGCCATTCTAGCATGGTAGATATTTTTTCTGGATCTACAGCAACTCCTTTTTGAGATATTATATGACCCAAGTATTTTACCTCCTGCTGAGCAAATGCACATTTTTCTTTTTTCACAAACAACTTGTTAGTCCTCAAAATATTTAAAGTCACCTCCAGATGCTTAATATGTTCATCACCAGATTTGCTATAAATTAATATGTCGTCAAAGAATATTAAAATAAACTTACGAAGATGGGCCTTGAATATCGTATTCATCAACGATTGGAATGTAGAAGGGGCGTTGGAAAGACCGAAAGGCATTACTAGGAACTCGTAATGTCCTTGGTGCGTTCTAAACGCTGTCTTGTGTATATCATCAGGATGCATTCTGATTTGATGATATCCGGATCGCAAATCCAATTTGGTGAAAAACTTTGCTCCATAGAGTTCATCACGTAGCTCGTCAATGACAGGTATGGGAAATTTGTCTTCGGTGGTGATTTGGTTCAAGCCTCTATAATCAATGCAAAGCCTCCAAGATCCATCATGCTTTTTTACTAATAAAACTGGAGATGAATACGAACTTTGGCTTGGTCGGATAACCCCTGAATTCAACATATCAGCCACCATCTTCTCGATCTCATTTTTTTTGATAATGTGGATATCTGTAGGGTCTCATACTAATAGGTCCAGCACTTTACTTCAAGGGAATTTTATGGTCATGGGTCCTTGGTGGAGGTAGGCTATTTAGACTCTCAAAAACATCTTGGTAAGACTGCAACACACTATTTGAAAGTCTAAATTCG
>MVGT01000813.1:0-10724 GCA_002174775.1 Macleaya cordata
ATTTTTATTTGGTGATTGTGTAATCCTTAACCTTAGTCACATTGACATACGGTTATTCCAACTAATAACCGTAAGGATTTTAGACTTTCAGAAATCTTACCCGAAGAGTTAGAGATTGAGGGAGAAGAATGGGGGCTGATTTCCCCTTCTTTTCCTTCCTTCTTCTCCTTCTTCCTCACATTTTTTTGTTGCAGCTGCTGCTGCCGTTTTTTTTTGTTTTGTTTTCTCTGCAGCTTATGCGCTGCTGCTACCCTCTTTCTCTCTTCTTCGAACTCTCTTTCTCTCAACTGATTTTCTCTTCCCTCTCAATGCCTCCTTCTCTAGCTCTGCTCCTTTCTCAACCCATCTCTCTCTCTAACTCTCTCTCTCTCTATACGTCTCCTTCTCTCTTTTATTCTCTTTTTTTTAAACCCCAAGACCAGAAATATGGGGCGTGGTTATTGGTGGTTTTACCCACCGCCCACAAATTTGATGGGCCGCGGGTTTTGCGGGTCGATCTAACCCGTGGTCTTAAGTCTCCTTTTTTTTTTTTTGAAAATGCACTTTTTCTGCATTTTAGTACTCTCACAAAATTAACATTCCAAAAGTAACCCCTTTTCATTACTTAATTTGTGCTTAAGTTTATAACTCTCGAAAAATACAATAATACTCTCAAATGTGGGCGATCTTTGCTTACCATGCCACGTGTACGACCCCCAAAATGAAGGGTCATTGATTCATTGAGTGGAGTCATAGAGTCAATTTATGGGGTCTCATATGATGCATCTCTTCTCAAACCAAAAATACAAAGCAAACAACCACATCTAGGTCAGAGGTGTATAACCTTAGCGATGAATAACAAAAAAGAAAATACAGATCAGAAAAAAAAATTGCATAAAAGAAAAAGCCTAAAAAAAAAAAGAAACCCTAAAAAAACTTATAAGCCATCAAAGGTACACCAATATAAGGATGCAGTAAAATATAAGCCTTACCAAAAAATTGCTCCATAATTACAGTGATAGTGCAGGAAAAAAATATATATGAATCAAAAACCCCCAAGCCAATCGATTAACCCCTAAATCTATATAATGGATCTACTTACAGTGAAAGCGTGAAGCTTTTGTTGAAGGTTCCAATGGAGTAGGAGTCTGTAAAACAGAAACCAAACAAACCATATAAAATTACTGACAGGAAGAAACGAAACTAAGAACCTAAAACCTAAACAAAAAAATCTATGAACAAAAAAAATAGATTGAAACTAAAACCTAAACAAAAACCAAACCCTAGAAAATATTAAACAAAAAAATCAATTGAAGCTAAAAATCTACGAACATTAGTTTCAAAAAGAATTTTGGAGAAGAGAGCCTAAACAAAAACCAAACCCTTCTGCATTATTTTCCAAATACAAATACAAACATAAAACCTAAAATTTTAGTTAATTAGAAGAAAACTAATATGGAATTAAATAAAACGTGAAATCAGTTTTGTTCCACCCTCCATGTATGCTTGATGTCCTTAATATGGAGAGGCAGTAGATGGAAGAAGGTTGATCCACTTGTAAACAAAATTCACCCATAATTCAAAACAGGAAAAAAAAAACCATTATTTTTAAACCCAAATCCAAAAACTAAGAAAAAAATGCCAAACCTCTAAAACAAATAAGCCCTACTACAAAATTAAAGGAAGAAGAGAAAAAAAAATACCAGGTCATCAAAAAAAGACAAATCAGAACAAAAATAAACAAAAAAAGCTCAATTTTTTCTACAAAAGAAAAACCACCTCATCTTTTAACGGGACATTATGTTGGGAATATGCCCTAAAACAATCGGTTCACTGGAATATGATAAATAAATTAGTTTATTATTCATATGCCATACGTGCATGCGAAAATGTTTTTGGTAAGTCATCTACATAAAGATGTTTATGTAGAGAGAGATGTGACTGATCAGTTTATTTTGTTCGTAGTCAAGATAAGTTGGGTTGACTTATCTTGGAGACTATAACATATTTAAGACTGCCATAATTATGGGGTGATGTATCTCCTTCACCAGAGTAGAGACTCTAGGTCAATATGTTGGTGTATTCCGAATACACTGAATGGGTCACGATAAAATCTTTTCGTGATAAATTCAGCACATGAAAAGAATTTATATTTATTACTAATTGCAAAGGTTCTAAATCCTGAGATATACCACATAAGTGATTGTCTTCCATTTTGTTTTGCCAATCAGTGAGGTCGTGCAATGACAAACGTGATCCAATAATCTGGTTAGAATGGATAGATATGATCGCTCAATGAGAATATTCTAGTTCAACAAGGAATTCCACACACTGTAGATATTCCCTTGTATCATGATGCAGGATTTGTTATTTTAGACTCGCCAGTTTTCACTTAAATAGTTTAAGTGTAAATTAAAATAACAAATAAGAGACATCAATGATAGGCAAAGGACTAAGATGTAAATGTCCTAAAGGTGTTGACTGTAAATGTTACAATTCCTAAGGACAATTACGAATATCAGATTAAGTGGAAGAATCTATTTGCAGTTTTAGTATGACAAGGGTTTACTAAATATTTCCACATAAGATAGAGAATTCAATTACAAATTTATAGTGGAGTAATCTGTAATTAATTATTTTTAATTTGATTTATGCGAGACATAAGGAATTGAATAAAATAATAAAGCTAGATTATGTGGGACCCAAAGACCTAACCCTAAACAGATTTGGAAAGAAAGGAGGAGCCTTTCTCTATTTGTAGGAGAGGGGCGGTTTCATTAGTGCCCACTCCCTTTGGATAAAATTGTTCCATCACTCCTCCTCTCTAACTAGTCTGCATTAGGGTTATAGATATAGGGAGAATAATAACCCTAGCCTCCATTGTTGTTATACTAACTTTTGGGTGATCAAGAGTTGCGGTTTGGAAGCGTGGATCAGAGCTTAAAGTTTTGAAATTGCAAGCACGCTACAAAGATAACAATAACTATAGCCTTCTTGATTTCATGTAGTACTACCAAATGATCTCCGTCGGGATTTGGATCGATCTTAAAAAAATCTTCCGCTGCATTTTAGTCAAAACCCCGAATCCCAACAGTGGTATCAGAGCCACCTTTGGAGTACTACGTGGGTCTATTTACATGTGTTCTATCATGGATCAATGAGACCATTAATTATTTTACTCAATTAATTCTTGTTATGTGTGTGCATGAGTTTTTTCTTAATTTATTAATAGTTGGAGGCATCTATTAAGGGCGAGATGTCGATCTCGGTTTCCCTGCCTTGCTTTATTAATTTATTAGATATGTTTTACACCTACGCATGCGGGTTTAGGCTGGTTGTAAGTTTTATTTTTGTTTATCTATATTGATGGTGATCAATGGAGGATAAAAATGGAGTAGACGATTAAAGAAGATGGAGAATAGAGAGAGAACATGGTTCGGCCATGGCTTGCTGATGGTGTTCTTGGTTTTTTGGAAACTAATTATTTGTTGCTTATTTGATAAACAACTTACCCTTTTGGCCTTGGCTCATATTGGTAAGTTTCTATGGGTTAAGGATTGTGAATCTGAGTAACCGATAGGAAAATACCAATTTCCATATATTGATCCATGATATTTGTAAATATCTTATTTTGGTATTCTTAGATTGATTGGTTATTTTATTTTAAGGAAGTTTTTGATTTGATTTGATCATATCCTGAATGGCAAGTTGTTAATCATCCAAAGTTAGAAAGTTTTTTAATAGGAAAGTGTCTCATGATTAAATTATACGGTTGGCTTATTTGGGTTACAGAGACTTAATTTGTTAAAAGATTTTATTTGAAAAAAAACATAATTTCTATTTTATACGTTTTTTATATAAAAGGAAGTCTCTGAATCCAATATCACAAACTGAAACAGAACCTTAACTGTTAGGGTTACTGTTTCTGTTATATGGGTTTTGATATAAGCAGACTTAATTTTGTGAACGACAGAACTTTAAATATTAAAGTTTTAAATGTTACTACTGAATGAATATGGTTAGTATGGGTTATGATATAACCATACTCAATTCAGTTAATGACAGAACTTTAATTGTTAAAGTTTTTATATTACTGATTGATTATGGTTATAATGGGTTATGATAAAACCAGGTACAATCTTGATAACACCAGATCGTTAAATGTTAAAGATTAATGTTACTGTTTTGTTTATGGTTTTATGGGTATTGATATGATCATACCTACTTTGATCGGACCAGAACCTTAATAGTTAAGGTACTGATGCATTGGTGTGGATGGCGGTTTGGTTCAATCCATTTGGACCAACCTGCCAGCCCGCATAACCTGACCCTAACCCATTTAACCCGATGGCTTAATTCTGAACCGAACCGGTGTGGTTCATAGTTTGGTTTTTCTGGACCAGTTACTTGGGCGTGTCAATTTGGGCACTCTTGGGTGCTCTGTGGGCTCGTTCTAACTTTTGGGTATTCTAAAAATTTAGAAAATATGATTTTCTAATTTTAGGAGTTTCCTTGTGTACACTTGCCATTTATGCGACTTCCTTACTGTAAAAATATGTGTTTGGATTCTTTTATGAAAAGAATTTGGTAGACACGAACCAATCAATTCTTAGAATTACTTTGTGTATTTTATTTATGCATGTAATGTATGAATGTATCAATGCGCGTATTTTTAATTATGCCCTTATTTTTAATAATTAAATGGGAGAGGGAAAATGTTTAAAGAAATATTATCGCACGGCCTTCCATCATCAACCCTAGATAGGCGATACGTGCTAATACCCATAGGTGTAGTACGTATTCATGGGATATCTGTTAGGGTCACCTTATGGTTCAGGTTTAGACTACTGTATTATGACAGATTTTCCATAGGAAACTACTATAGTTACGTAGCATTCTGAACCAAGATGATGGGTAACACTTAACTAAACAAGACAACACCCGATTCCCTTAGGAACGAGTTGCCTTATTTAGAGGTCAAAGAAATCGGATATCATTTCAGCTTGGCATGAGATGACCTGAATGTTGAAACGATGGATAGTCTTTCCACCTATCTGAGGTACGCATTCATACTTCCCCAAGGAAGATGGGTATGTACAACGGTTAGGAATCCGATATTTATTGTAATATGAGGGTTGTTACAATAAATTAAAGTTTACGTTATAATTCTCATACCCGCCTTAATTTGCATGTATAAATGTCGAGCTTCAGCCCACTTCATATCATTCTGAAAGAAAACCAATTGACCGGCCCCAATTATGTTGACTGGAAACGTAACTTGGACATTGTGTTGACTTCGCTGGATTACAAGTTCGTTATTGAAAAGGAATGCCCTGGACTCCCAGGCCCTGATGCATCTCCTGAAGATCAGGATAAATATCATACGTGGATAAAGGCTAATGACATGGCCAAGTGTTATGTTTTATCCTCTTTGTCCAATGTTTTGCAAAAACAGTATGAGGAATATCCTTATGCCATTGATATTTTGAAAGATATAAAGGAGATGTTTTCTGAGCATAGTCGCCCTGCTAAAAAGGAAGCGACGAGACGGCTAATGAACACTAAGATGGCTGAAGGAACTCCAGTTCGGGATCATCTCTTGAAGATGATAGGACTTCTGAATTAATTGGAGATCCTTGGAGCCACAGTGGACCATGAGACCAAAATGGACATAATCCTTGCCTCTCTACCAGGGTCATTTGCTCAGTTCAAGTTGACCTACAACATGAATAAGATGGAGTTAACTCTTCCAGAGTTAATAAATTCTTTACATACGGCCGAGGGGATCATCAAGGAACAAAAGTCTGGTAGTGTTCGTATAGTTGAAGGATCTTCTAGCAAGAAGCCTAAGGGCAAGAAGGCTAAGAAGAAGAAAGCTCAGAAAACTCCTATTCAAGATGGAGGTGTCAATAAGGGTGAAGGGAAAACAGCAAAAGGAAGTGTTTCCATTGTGGCAAGACTGGGCATTGGAAGCGCAACTGCAAGACGTACCTAGCAGTGAAGAAGGGTATAGGTATGTTTGAATCATTGATTGCCAAAGAAAATGTTGCTTCTTATACACCAAGTTCTTGGTGTATAGATTCTGGAGCCATTAACCAAATATGCAATATATTGTAGGGGTTCCAGATAATGAGGTTGCTAAATGATGGGGACATCTACTTGAACCTAGTTGGAAGCAAGAGTTGCAGCCGTAGCTATCGGACACGTCCAACTTCATTCTTGTTTAGATGATAGTGATAAAAGTTTGCTTTTGAGAGATTGTCTTTATTTGCCAGATGTTAGACGGAATTTTGATTTCAGTTTCATGTCTCATTAGAGATGTTATGATGGTTAAATTTAATTCCTCTAAAGTTTTAATAATTAAATTTAATTTAGTTATTTTCTCTGGCAATATGATGGATAGTCTTTTTATCACTTATGTCGTACACTATGTGGATACTAAGAAAGTAGAATTATCTAAGAACTCAACTTAAAGGAATGATCCTTCAATCAATTCAACTTATCTTTAGCATCTAAGACTTGGGCTATTATTCTAAAAAGGATCCGAAGATTGGATGAAGGTGGACCTTTGGGTTCATTAGAAGCTGAGCCATGGCCTCTTTGTGAATCCTATTTAGATGGTAAAATAACCAAGAGATCCTTTTATGGAAAAAGGAATTAGAGCTAGAGATTTGTTAGAATTAGTTCATGTAAATGTATGCAGCACCATAAGCCTGAATTCTTTGAAAAGTTCAAAGAATATAAGACTAAGATGGAAAACAAAAAGGGTAGGAGATAGAGAGCCATTTAATTTAATAATGATGGCGAGTACCTCTTTAACTTGTTTGGTGCATACCTTGTACAGGGGATTGTATCCCAGTTGACTGCACCAAGTACTCCCCAACAAAATGGTGTAGTAAAGAGAAGGAACAAGACCTTGCTGGAAGTGGTGAGATTAATGATCAAAATTTGAAACTTTTGTGTATAATACATGTAAAATATGCAGGAAGTAATTAGAATTTGGCTATCATTATAAATTTTCTTGAATTTGAAAAATCACATTGATCACATTGTAATTGGGGGATATCTGCTCCTCCCTTCACCAAATGCCTTAACCTCTTCTTTTATTTTTTTTCATTTCACCATTTTAGGTACTGAAAACCTAGGGCTTTAGCAGAGGAAAGATGTGAGGCGAGCCCATACGAGGATTATAATCACAGATAATGGTTGGATTTCTAAAATATACGAAGACCATTTGTATGTTTATTAGGAGGGATCATCTTTTTGTAAATGGAATGTAAAGCAGCCTTGGTATATGTACATGTGCAACAGTTTCAAATTATGAATAAAAATTGTATTTTTGTACAGGAAACAATTATTTGTCTTTATCAGGTGGCATCGTGAACATTGTGTTTAGGAGATGCTTGCTTAAAAAGTCGTCAAAAGTAGGTCAAAAGTCGATAAATATTTGGTTAAATGCGAGAATCGTCTTCATCCATTGTTGCCCAATCTGCAATTTCTGTCAATGCAATACACATCTCGTTGTACCGTTTTTGTTCAGGAGTCACAATCCAACCATTATCTGTGATTATAATCCTCGTATGGGCTCGCCTCACATCTTTCCTCCACCTCCGCAATATGTACTTTTCTGGAAGCAAATCAACCTCGTTCTCCACTAACACATAAATAGCATGCTACAAATTGTTCCTCTGTACTCAAACAAGTGACAACTGCATTCAATTTCACCTTCATCACCATTGTACAAAACAGTAAAGATCACAGTTTTTTTCCCTCTCCAAACATGATGCGTTCTTTAATTTCATACACCAAAGGCCTGTCCTCCTTTCGAGTAGAAACTATACGACAATACATCCGTGAATTCAACTCATTTTGAAACTCTTGGAATTTTGAGATGGTATAAGAACTTTGGACTTGCTTCTCCATCTCAAAACATGATGTAACCATGATCATTTTTTAAAATGACCTAAAATTCTCTTGAGCTTCTTTTTCAATCTTACACCTCACGGCACTATCGTATCGTTCCACAAATTGCTTCAAAGTTGTTTTATGATTTACATATCCATCAAAAAATGCATTCATGCTCTCACTTCGTTGAGTTGTAGACATCCCTGCCCAAAAGGTGGTTTTCACATAACATGGTACCCAATGATGCCTCTCATCGTATAATCCACTAAGCCACGAGTTATCTTGCAACTGTCTAGCATCTCACTCCAACTCTTCTCAAACTCCTCTGGCCTTTGAGAATCGTACACACACTCATGCAAAGCAAACCTGATAGAGTGGTAATTACTGTCATTTCCGCTAAATTTTTTTAGGCACTTTCTTTAGAATATGCCACAAATACCATCGATGTTTGGTATTAGGAAAAACCATTGCAATTGCATTTTGCATTGCTCGGTCTTGGTTGGTGATTATTCCTTGAGGAGCACAGCCATCCATGCATGCAAGCCAAGTACTAAATAACCAGACAAAAGTGTCTGTATCCTCATGTGACACCAACCCACATCCAAGCAACATCGATTGACCATGATGATTTACCCCAACAAAAGGAGCAAACGGCATGTCATACTTGTTTGTCAAGTATGTAGTGTCAAATATGACAACATCTTCGAATTCCTTATAGGCCTTTCTACTCCTAGCATCAGCCCAAAAAACATTCTTCAATCGACCCGTTTCATCGAAGTCTATATTGAAAAAGAAATTTGAATTCTGTCCTTGCATCCTCAAAAAATAATTCCGAATTGCAGTGGCATCTCCTGCCCCAAGCCGTAACCGCCTAATCTTTTCTACAAAATTTCTAGCATCTTTTTGGATGAAGGGCACTTTATCATATCCGCCCGCTTCTTCAACAAGTGTTCTGAAATTTGTGGGTACATTTATCCCCGATTGGTCGTTTAGTGCGAGTTGTCTTTTCACTCTCTGACTAATTTCTCTATTGCACCGAAAGAGACGCGATTTTGATGGACTTATCTCATGATTATGGTCGAGACAGACATTGATAATCATCCATTTTCCATCTAGCTCAAATCTTGCTACCACTACAACCTTGCACCCTATTCGACTCATCGGCCTAGGCTTCAATGGATTACTGCTTTTACTTTCTCTATTGCCTTCACGAGAACACACAAGCCTAACATATTTCGATGCCCCATCTTCATCTTTGGTGCTTGATCTTTTTCTAATCCCAAACCCTTTTAGACGTGCATAGGATTTGAAGAAACTATGCAAGTCATTAACACTATCAAATTCCATCCCCACCTTAGGCTCAACTGGTTCATTCTGATCTTTGTTCAAGTCACAATCTATACCTTCTATGCCTTCCCCTGCTATCCCATCAATTGAGGATCCCACCTCCATTACAAAAGCCAAAATATTACTGCATACATGAAAACATAAGAAAATAAAAATAAGTCAATTCAATGATTAGATTAATTTATCAAATTTTTGCATCTAAACAACTAGCTAATCTCAAAAAATTTACAAGAAAATACATGAAAAATAAACCAGAGAAAAAAAACATAACATCCTAAGTAAGTTCAAAATAGTTCACATTTCGGCACTCATCATTTAGAAAAAGCAGCTGCTGTTAAAGGAGGCAACTAAACATACTATCAGCTTTTGTTTATTTTTTCCATTGAATTTGGATAATATAAACTCAAACCAAACTTCCAATAAGAAACCCTAAGGTAAATACAGAAGCAGATCTAACTATGCATTCTAAGTATCACAATAGGGACTAATTGTCCACTCAAGCACCTTTAAGAGTATCCAAAGTAGATGAACAAAAACAAAATTGTCATCCCCTTTTCCATCTGATTTAAAAAAAAAATTAAGTTCTAAAATTTAGAAAGGAAGTTAATGCATATATCAAAACATATAGACACAAACCACCGACGACCAAAAGGATTTGGTTCCACTAAAATAAAACATTCATAAACATTTAAGTTTTGAACCACTAAAATAAAACAATCATAAACATATAAAGGTGTTGAACGAAGGTCAGATTTTTTACTTTTAATATATTATAAGATGATAAGTGTGACCAAAATTAACTATAGCCAATAGTTAAATAAAAATGCAGCACAAAACCTACTATTTATAGGTTCGGTAGTTCAATGTGGGTAAAAGGACTCGTGATTAATAACATGACCTGCATGAAACAAAGTTATATAGATCTGTGAGCTGTTTTCAGTGGGTAGTCTCACTGACATTCTATATATCATCAGTACAACTAATCAAACAAATCAAATTAATACAAAAACCAAACATATATAATGCATCAGATCAATTCATAGGGATTTCTAAGGTCGACTTATGTATAATAAGTTAGATACAACACAACATATTCATTCCCTTTTTCTTTTTCTTTTTTTTTTTTATAATTAATTGAGAGATCTAAGTCATCCTACGGTTACCCAAAGTGATAATATAATAATCTATCTCTCTTTTCACCTTATTTCCAATCTCATTTTATCCAGATTTATAAATTTGTTCTTTTCGAATTCAAGAAAAAGCTGATAATGAGAACATATCAACACAGGGTCCAGAATCAAATACATACCTAGATAACATATCCTAAAAGAATATGAAATTTCTTCCATTTCACAAATAATAAGAATCTGGAACTTCAACAAATCTACCAAATTTTCTAACAAACACAAAATGCACTAATAAAAGTACTAAATTTTTTTTGAATACGTTATATAGATAAATTTTTTTTTTGAATAGCTAGTATTCAAAAAAAA
>MVGT01000813.1:24086-43057 GCA_002174775.1 Macleaya cordata
TTTTTTATCAGAATTAAAAGCGTGTAATTTGTGAAAGGTAATTAACGAAGAATTATATCTCTAATTAGTTGTTAATAGTTGTTCTTTTTATTTAAATCTCAACTACTGTCAGAAATTGATTGTCGAATGGGCTGTTGTAAATTTTATGATGGTATATCACCGATCCTTGGCTGCAGGTTATTATTCTAAGTACGAGCTGAAGGTTACTGTAGTACTGATGGGTCTTCTATTAAATGAAACTAAATTTGGCCTAGCAAAGTGATGGAATCAAGAACAATATTTAGTAAATTACTACATTAGTAGGCTTAATTTGTAGGCTTTTAGATAGTCAAAAGTATTTGATTTAAGTTTTCTAAAATTGTAGGCTTGTAGATTAATTTATTGTATTTGAGTTGATTATCTGCATCTTGTAATGTATAAATCCCATTAAAGGTGATGAATGAGGCATAGAGAAAAGTTTAGTATATTTTACCAATTGTTCTTGAATTGCTTTTACTGGCTAGGGTAAGAATCTGAGGTTCTTATCAATTGTTATCATAGCTATTCTGATCCATCTTAACCACCAAATTTACTTACCATGCTCCTATTGCCACCATCTCCATCGATTAAAAAAAAATCAATTCTATATCCCACAACTATCCACCTTACATCGTCACTATCATCTACCATTATCATTGTCTTCGTAATCTCTCCACAACCATCATCGTTATCACTTCAAAAAAATAAAAAAATTGTGAAGATCTGTCACCATCTTACAGATCTAATCTCACTTACCGATTTGATCTCCATTTACCATCTGCCGCCACCATCTTTCACCCTCTACTGTCGCCACCCCATCTATCCACCGTCAATAAAAAAAAAATTTAATACATATAAGAAGAAGAATAGAGCATCATAAAAAAGGGAGCTTCCTGCAATCTTATACTTGCTGATTTTGGGTGAAGCTGTTAGTTTTTATTAAGGTAAGAAAATAGGAAGAAAAAAAATAGAGGAAGACCAATTGTGAGATCGTGTGGCTACTGCTGGTTACATTCGTGAGAGTAAAAGAAGAATTTTTTCTTCACCGTCATCCACAGCTCAGGAAGAAGTTGTCACCAGTAAGGCTGCTGCTACTGCCAAGCTCCGACAGCAATTAAGAGGATATATTGGTATTTCAAATGGTGAGACATAATTCTAATCCGTCCCTTATTCCCCTTTTACTTAAACCTAACCATGCATATATACCATCTCTAACCCTCCTTTAACCCGTTAATCAGCCCATCCATCCATTCTTCACCAGTTTACCTATCATCAGACATTATCATCACCAAGTACTCATAGGCTCCACGTTATGTTATTTTATTTTTTCTCTAGCTTTAACCTTACCAATTACCATACATCATCATTTCATCCACTTAATTTAATTTTATTAACTTTAATCTGACCCTACATCATCATTTCGTCTAATTAATTTTATTTAACCCTCCTTTAATCAAATTCATCTTTTGGCTTCATATTAGAATATAAACCACCTAGGTACTCAACCTCTCAAAGCCTATGTCTATTTAACCTACTCCATAATTCTAGAAGACCTTCGAAGAAGAACCGTTCTTAAAGCCTCAAGGAAATTAAGCAGAAAAGGTAGAGAGAACCACTGCCTTCAAAATTGTTTTTAAATTATACCCTTTTCTTGATTTTTTATAAATTCATATTTTTTTAAAAGTTATTCTCATTATAAAATGTAATGTGTTTCAAAGGTTTTCATGCATAAAATAACATTATTTTGGGTTGTGAGATCATTAAAAAATATTGAAGTTATATAAAGTTAAAGTGGAAGATATGAGGTTTAAAAATAAACTATAGTCTACGTGATATCTTGTCTTAGTGGCCTAGCCTTAGTGGCATCTCCAATGAGAGGTAACATGTAATATCATAATATATCTAATCGTCAGTATCTTAGTGACCTCGCCTTAGTCGCATCTCTAATGAGAGAAATATCTGGATCTGTCTTAGTGACAGTAGTTAGTTTCTAGAACAACCTTGACAAAAGAGTGGAAATATATAAGTGAGGGGAAAGAAAACATATATGAAGGTATTGGTATAATTATTCTCAACTCTTTCCTATTATTTAATCTTACTTATGTTTTGAAACTATTACTTAAACTATATATGTATATAAAGTATTGTTTGCAAAACTTCTGCATAAAAGTTGTTTTGATTTGAAAACAAAAGATGTTTTCTGTTTTGGAAAAGGATTTTGGCCAAAATCTATGACTAACACCAGTTTTGAGGTACGTGTTTGAAAAACCTATTTTCAAAGATAGGTTTGAATTGAATTTCAAAAAGAGATATTCGTGAATGTTTTTATGCAAAAATAGTTATAAAGAAGTAAGTTTTCAAAAGATAAAAGATCTTCTATTTTGGCATGCATACATTGGATTATTGGGCAAGGGTTTGTTTGAATGGTTTGTTTATTTGAAATTATTCGTGTAAGTCACATTAATCTATTATTTGGTTTTACGTACCGATCATCACGCAGTCTAGTTTTTTCTCCCCATAGATGTTAGAGAGAACCGGGAAGCTTAGTCGAGAAGATTTAGAGTACAAATCTTTGAGTAGAAGAAAAGTAGGTTATATTTCTTTTTAGAAAATAATAAGTGATTTCATCATATCACATGTGTATTGGGTATGAGTAGTTTAATTTCTTTTACAAACATTGTCTTTTTCAGAAAAATAAGTTTTAGTTTGTATTTTCAATTTCTTAGTATTTAAAACAAATGATATGAAGTATTTGAATTATATTTGGTAGTTTCCAAGGGTCCAAACAAACATCTCCTACCGGAGTGGTCACACAAAGTAGTTTCCAATGGTTTATGGTCTAACCCTAAGGACGAGGCACACTGAGTTGCAAAGAGTTGGTTGCGTTAGGGTAAAAAACATCTTAACCTACGAGTTAAAAAATAAGAAGGAGAGAGTACCTTTCACAATTGTGTTGTCCGCATTTCCTTAGTGACTGCAGCAAGTGCTCTCCCTTGCTATTGGTTGACTTGTGTTGTCCTTTGTTGGAAATGAGATTAGGGTTGTTATTGTTGATACTGCAGATTAGGTCTGGGGGGTTGGCTTCCGTGCGCCTATTAGGACTGTTGGAATTGTTAGGGTTGCTGCTGTTGCTGCCGGTGTGGGTACTACTTTTAAATATGCCCAACCTGCACACATCTATAACAAGTTCTCGGTTGAGTGTTTTTCCCGCGGTCTCCTTTAGCATTCTGCCTAGTGTCACGGGCGGATCGGTCGACCGGCAAACACACGCGGTCACGCAGCGGAAATTCATATTACCGACTACCCGTGCGGCACTACAGACTCCCTCCTAGTCCATAGTCAGCCTCACTAACCATCTCGGTTCTGCTCTAGACCTTCAGGTCATCTTGCACCAATTATGCACAGCGGAATAACCAACACGAGCCACGCTCATATGCCGGCCTACGAGTCACTTCATCGTGTCCTATGACACTCGTCCAACAGGTAGGATTCACTGTCTCCACAGTACCGGGAAGGTAACCGTGAATAGCCGTCCACCTGGCCAAGCCGACATTACTCGGACTGCCCATACAGTCATAAGCTTCACCTGTCAAGAAGCATTGAGGCTCCAACCAAGCATACGCATATGCGAGGTCCATCCTGGCTACAAGGTTCCCGTATAGCAACATGAGAACGCTAGCCTGCAACTACTAGCATCCAATGATCCAGGCATAGTTCGCCCCTTACTATGCCACACCGTGCTACACCACCCCGGATAGCCCAACACAAAGCATGCTAAGCATATCCATAAGCACACCAAGATATGCATCTCGGATAGCTCGATCCTTCCAAAGAAGCTTCAGGCCAAGCGTACTGTCGACTCGATGTCTAGCACGCATAGGAACCTAAGGCATTCTAGGAATGCCGCTGTACCACCTCCTGCACGTACAGTCCTAAGCCGTCTCCTACGACTAAGGAAACCAACGCATAGCCCTCTAGCTAAGCATGGCCCGGCCCACGGGTTGCTCCGTGGAATACCCAATTAAGCTACACCCGAAGGTGCAGCAGGGAGGTCGGGGACCCCTCCCTATAGTAGTCTTATTTACCTTTTCGCCACCGCCAAAAGGAAACATCAAATCATGAGACCAATCATACTCTTTTTCGGCCCATGAAATGAATATACACTTCGCCGCTTCTCCAAGCATTGAAGCTTCGCCAAGCCCTCCGGCTCGCCCCCGAATATTCACAACACAGCACCTCCGTGCCGTGAAGCTTCACCTCGCCCTCTAGCTCGGTCATGCATATGCAACTAGCCCACCGGCATAGTCATGCATATTCACGCGCGCGCACCTCTGTGCCACGCATATTCATCCAGCCCTCCGGCTGTGTCACGGTGTACGCATAGCCAAACAAACGTACCGTGACATTCTCCCCCACTCGCTCGGTCGAATGCCCTCATCGACTAAACTCATGGTACACCTCCAGACTTCGTACCAATGCTCCGGTCTCTAATCAAGTACTCTCTCTGACTTGACGCCTTGTGCCTCATGCTGCCCCTGACCTCTGTCATATCGGAACAACTACACTTCGCCCAACACTCTTGCTGAACTCGGCTCCGGCAACAATGTACTCTCATCTGCTCAACGACACCTCCGTGTCACCAACGGCTACTCTTAGCCTGATACTGTCTCGCAAGACAGGACTCGCAAGTCACTCCCAAAGCATACTCATGGCTCACTAGCCAAAGACATCCACTGATGTTCAATCTTCTGCATCTGAGCTTCCTCCACTGATTCAGCTCACGTGTACTTAGTCCTCCCACTAAGCTACACCAACGTGTACTCGGCCCGCTCACCAAGCTACACCACAACGTGTACTTGATCCCCCCATCAAGCTACACTTCCACGCATCCTCCGATGCTAAACGGCCCAACGACTCTTCGCTGCCGCATATGTGCCACTCTTGACACTCACTCATCACAGGCTCCCCCACTCTGGTTCACCTGACCTCTTGAGTCTTCATCGCTCCCCTTGAGCTACAAACTTGAGTGCTGCCCACCCAAGCATCACCATAGCTTCCACAAGCTCCATGCAACTCTAGCACCTCACCATCCACTGGCTTCGCCCTGAGTTAGCATCTCGATCACAATGCAGCGCTCACCTCGGCTACAAAGGATCTTGCCATGTGCATCGCAGTGCAAGCACCGCAACACAACTCATGCGCTCTCCCCTCTCTGGAAAGCTCCACCAAATGCACCTCTGTGCATACACTGACCACTCAACCCGCTTGATGGTCGTCTCATTCAGCACCTTGCTGTGTTCCAGTACCTCGGTCTCACCTTCACTGCGAACATTCTCATATGGTTCCTCTGAACCAGTATATGTGCATCCCCTCTGGACTTGCACCCCATTGGCCTCTGCCAAGCTCTCAAGCTTCAAGTGTACTCCAGTACCTGAGCAACCATGCCTTCACCCCGAGTACTAATCATTCTTGAACTCGTGCGACTCTTCCACTGAAGATCGCCTGCCAACGCGCCACCGCGCCAACACTGTCCCATCTGGACATGTTCCTTCCTCTGAAGGATCACTACGCGCCTCTGCGCCACAACTGCACCCTCCGTGCATGTACCTTCCACTGAAGGATTTCTCATGCGCCACCGCGCCTCATCTGCACCCACATGTGCATATGCCTTCCACTGAAGGTCTTCACTCTGCACCTCTGTGCTGGCCTTCCTCTGAAGAGCCACTCATGCGCCACCGCGCCACAACGCACCTCACTGTGCTGTCTCATAAGGATGTGCTGTCTCCGATGCCACTTCTCTTGAGCATGGTAGTCTCCTCTGAGAACTACATGGTACCGCACCACTGACCACTGTCAACATACTCTTGGGTCTGCCCCCTTCACTTGGAGCCATCAAGACACGCACTGAACATTGAAAGATTTTGGATTCTCTCCGGGTCGTGTTCCTCTGAACACCATCTCTGCAAATACTGATCTTGAGCATCCACCCCTTCACAGTAACTGCTATTCATCTCATCCAGACTCACCATCTCTGAATGTACCGAAGCTCGGATATGGTCTTCGCAACGGTTCTGCATAGCTCATAGTGTCGCACCGAGTGAGCTACACGATATCACCCCCGTGATCTGAACTCTATCAGACTTCACGTTCCAATGCACTGTAAGCTTAGATGTGATCTCCACCTACAGATCTTGTAGTACGCATCGACATATAGCAAAGCCTCAGCCAACACGGTTTACCCACAATCAAGCTCCACGCGAATCTGTCTCTACAGAATCCACGTCTCAAATGTACTACAAACTTTGATGCCATCTCCGTCCATAGCATACGTAGTCAGTGACCTCGGGCCGACTGAACTACTACCCAAAGCATACGTGCTCCTGAATATTCACCCGAACTCAGAGGCACCTACATCCAGTAACACTCTTGCAACTGGCACCACTGATCTAGCATCAACTGTCCCATATACTGAGTCACATCCCCTACTCCAACACCACTGTGTCTTCCACATAGAGCAATGAACCCATCCAAGCATACTCAGCTGATACTACCTTTGATCAAGCATCAGAGTTTAATATGCAACACCGCGTTGCCTCATCACCACACTCTGACGCAAGCTCCGTCGGAACAGAGACATCGAATATGCCAATCCAACACTAACACCATGCCTGAATATCCCGCATATTCATAACGGCTTCTGCTTGTCTTCAAGGCATCTCTGTACACAGCTCTGCACCCAACACCATGGATCAGAGAACTAATGTAGCTACACCAAGTAGCACCATACGCCAAGCTCTGTCCATCTCATCTCGGACAAGAAGCTACCATCATATGTATATGCAACGGAAGCAAAGCTCTGTCCGTCTCTTGGACCAGAGAATGTATATTCACCAACATTCCAGCTCTGAGTCCTCCGCTGCCTTTGGCTCATCGAATATGCATCTCTAGCATAAGCCAACTTCGTGGAATCAGACGTTGTATATTCAACATCGAGCAACTTCTGCTCTGACACCAACTCATGGGATCAGAGAATGTATATGCGCCATCATTTGCGCTCTGATACCAAATCATGGGATCAGAGAATGAATATGTCTTGCCATTTTGGCTCTGATACCAAATGTCACGGGCGGATCGGTCGACCGGCAAACACACGCGGTCACGCAGCGGAAATTCATATTACCGACTACCCGTGCGGCACTACAGACTCCCTCCTAGTCCATAGTCAGCCTCACAAACCATCTCGGTTCGTCTCAAGACCTTCTGGTCATCTTGCACCAAATATGCACAGCGGAATAACCAACACGAGCCACGCTCATATGCCGGCCTACGAGTCACTTCATCGTGTCCTATGACACTCGTCCAACAGGTAGGATTCACTGTCTCCACAGTACCGGGAAGGTAACCGTGAATAGCCGTCCACCTGGCCAAGCCGACATTACTCGGACTGCCCATACAGTCATAAGCTTCACCTGTCAAGAAGCATTGAGGCTCCAACCAAGCATACGCATATGCGAGGTCCATCCTGGCTACAAGGTTCCCGTATAGCAACATGAGAACGCTAGCCTGCAACTACTAGCATCCAATGATCCAGGCATAGTTCGCCCCTTACTATGCCACACCGTGCTACACCACCCCGGATAGCCCAACACAAAGCATGCTAAGCATATCCATAAGCACACCAAGATATGCATCTCGGATAGCTCGATCCTTCCAAAGAAGCTTCAGGCCAAGCGTACTGTCGACTCGATGTCTAGCACGCATAGGAACCTAAGGCATTCTAGGAATGCCGCTGTACCACCTCCTGCACGTACAGTCCTAAGCCGTCTCCTACGACTAAGGAAACCAACGCATAGCCCTCTAGCTAAGCATGGCCCGGCCCACGGGTTGCTCCGTGGAATACCCAATTAAGCTACACCCGAAGGTGCAGCAGGGAGGTCGGGGACCCCTCCCTATAGTAGTCTTATTTACCTTTTCGCCACTGCCAAAAGGAAACATCAAATCATGAGACCAATCATACTCTTTTTCGGCCCATGAAATGAATATACACTTCGCCGCTTCTCCAAGCATTGAAGCTTCGCCAAGCCCTCCGGCTCGCCCCCGAATATACACAACACAGCACCTCCGTGCCGTGAAGCTTCACCTCGCCCTCTAGCTCGGTCTCGCATATGCACTTAGCCCACCGGCTCAGTCGTGCATATTCACTCGCGTGCACCTCTGTGCCACGCATATTCACCCAGCCCTTGGGCTGTGTCACGGTGTACGCGTATCCAAACAAACGTACCGTGACACTAGGGGCAGAATTCAGCTTCTGGGATTCCTCGTGTTCTCGTTTAATGACCAATGCCCTTCTACCATGCCTGGGAAGTTCATAAGCAAAAATGTCGGCTCCCTACTGCGAATGCCATGCCTTAGTCCTTTTTGAAACTTGAATGACTTAAGTTCCTCAGTTGCCATCAGTTGTGGGGCATAACGTGACATTTCTTCGAATTTTGCCTCATATTCAGCCATAGTCATGTTTCCTTGTCTCAATTGGAAGAATTCACCCATCTTGCCATTCCTTGCAGCAATAGGTGTAGCACTTGCACTTTTGATCTGTCAATGCTACGTGGATTCGCCTCTCTCTCTCTCTCTCTTTCTCTCTCTTGCCCTTTTGGCCGAGGGAGATGACTTTTGCATTTCTCTCTGAGATTCTTGTGGTTTCTTTATTTGATTTGGAGTCTCCACCTGATTTTTAGGGAATCAGGACCTTATAGTGAAAAAATTATTCTTAGCCTTTTCTTTGGAAAATTCTAATAGCGGTCTTCCTTAGATTGGTCTGCGATTTAAGATTCTGAGTAAGAGAACTCTGTTACGGGTTATAAAGCTGTGAGGCACCTGACAACTGCCAGATCAAAGATCGGTCTCTACTTTGTAATTAGGGTGCAATTTTGGGGATATTTGGTGTAAGTACTGATTAAGAAATTTTTTCCAAAAAATTTGAGCAATTAACTATCTTATGGATAATTAGGTATGTATCTCTTTTTGAGATTAAGTACCTAACTGAACAAATACTTTCTTTAAAAATTTTATAAGAGTGTTATGACTAGAATAGGTAAAGCTTTAGATGTTGGAGAAGAAGGTTGACACTTAGGTCCTAAAAAAAGAAAAGAATTCTTCTAAGTCTTGGTCTCTTCTTTCTTCTTCAAGTCTTCAAATCTTCTTGTCTTCAAAAGCTTTTCTCTTTTGTTGATGAATTGTCCTCTCCAAAATTTCTTTTCTTAAGAATTCCTCCCAATAATTTTTGCTCTTCTCAAGAATCATTGGCCTTCCCCTCTCCATCGTTTTTCTCTAGAATTTTTTTCCTAAGACTTCTTAAAATTCTTGGCCTCTTGAAATGTAGGGTGGAGGGCTCTTTTTATAGCCTTCCACCAAGAGTGGTAAAGGAGATTGATTTGATAGGATAGAGGATTCATTGGAATAGAAAGGAGGTTGGTTTAAAAAAATGAACAAAAGTAATGAGAAAAATTAGCAGACACAATATGCGAATCAATTTTGTGACTAGCATCAAGGACTTAGCCACTTGACGGACAAATGTTGGGCATTGAGTCATGCAGTACAAGACCTCCTAGAGTCGAGAAAAATCAAAATGGATGGTGTACAAGTCCCTGCCAAGCCAAATGTGGCCACTAATCTATTACCGAATCATCATGCTGATGGATAAAGGAATGTACACTATGTTGGGATAGAGGAATCTGGAGATCCTACAAAGTTAGTCCAAAGAAGAAAATCCATGGAGGTGGCATCAGTTTTCGGTGCACCACAAGTCAGAGCAAGTACATATCAGGTTGGGGAACCTAGCCAAAAGTTTCTAACCATCAATAAGCTCGCATCCAGGGGCAGGAAATCGGAACTGGAAAAATTGTGGCCGATCCAAACCAAAAAATATGGTGTTGGCTCAGGAGAGGGAACAAGAGGATCAGGATTCTAAAACCAACATAGGTATGGAAGAGCAACCAAAGGAAACTTCTTTCGACAAGATGGTCCCTGCCAGATTCAGGATAATGCAGAAAGAAAAGATTATTCAGATGGAGGATCTGTTGAGACCTCCAATCAGCATCAAACAAGGACAGGAAAGGTTTATAAACTAGCACACTTGAGAGCTGATAACCCAGCGACAGTTATTAGAGGTTCAATTTTTCAGACACTTCCACAAAAGCCCAGAGAAGAAGAAGACAAGCTAGTGGTGGACCAACTTCAAAGGACGAAGGCCAACGTATCCATTTAGGGCTTATTAGAGGCTTCTAGCAAATACCAAGAAGTTCTCCAGTTAGCACTCAATGGTATACAAGTTGACACTGGGATAACTCTAGAAGAATTAGTAGCTATAGTGGCTCAGGTCAGAGGAGTTCCAGCTGTATCTTTTTCAGATGAAGATTTACCAACTGAAGGGCCAAATCATAATCGAGCATTGAACATCACAGTCGGTTGGAATCACCTGATCATTCCATTGGTAGTGGTAGATAATGGCTCTAGGGTAAACATTTGTACCCTAAAAATGGCCAGGATAATGGGTTTGAAAGATGAGGATATAGCTTTCCAAGAAGGAACCACTCGAATCATGAAAGAATTTGACAACGAGAAGAAAGTGGTAGCCGGTGAATTTACAACTACAATTCAAACTGGCAGGGTATGGATAGAAGTGCACTTTCGGGTCATGGATATTGACGCCAACTTCAACCTATTGTTGGGTCATCCGTGGTTGCATCAGAACAACGCTGTGGCATCCACCGTACATCAGAAGGTGAAGTTCATGTACAAGGGGAGGATAGTGGTAATTTTCGGTAATGATGATGAGTCCCAGGACATAGCCGATCGCAAGGGAAAGAGTGCCGTACCGGTGATAGAGCCAGTCGGAACTTTGTATAACTATACTGAAGAAACAATCATTTTTTTATAGGCAAGGCCTATGATCAGAGAGAAAATTCCTAGCTATTTTGATTGTGGAAATCGAAGAGTGGCTTAGTTTCTGTGGAAACAGAGATTCTCTCGAGGAATGGGTTTAGGAAGATGCCATCAGGGTATAACTCAGCCTTTAAAAAGCAGAGCAGTGACACCTGGCGGAACATGTGGCTTGGGATACCATCCAACGAATGAGGAAATCCGCAGGAATCAGATTGAGAGAGGAAAGTCGAGGAGAAAGGTGGTGGGCCTCCAAAAAATGAAGAAGGTAAAAAAATTCAATAATAGAAATCATTGTCTAAAGAATAAGAACTTGAAAAATTTTGACCCGCATTTGTGAGCCTCGAAGTAGAAAGCTCTTAGATTTAAAGGACTAGTCGGGATACCCATCGGCGATAACAAGCTACGACAAAGGCAGGCACGCAGACAGTCCTCGTTCAAAAGGAGTATGACTTTCCGACGGTAACGATGTCAGTGCTAAACTCAAGTCTCTAGATGAGTTGGAATCAGTCGGATCCAAGGAGAAAACTCAGACAGATAGAGGGCGAAGCAATCTATCAATGTGACCCTAACTATCCGGGCGAACAGTCATAATCATATCCAAGGTAAGGGGTCTATTTGCCCTCCGCTTCTACTTTTTTTTTCAAAAAAAAAAAAGAAAAAAAGCAATAAAAAGGTTTTTCAAAAAGTAAGAAGATGTTTTGTTTTCAAAACCTTGTCTAGCAGGGAGCCTATGAGGATAATGAAAGGTCCCTTTGGGTTTGTCAATGTTCATGTTGAGACAATGAACTCAATTATAAGTCCAGGCTTGAGTTAGAGTTAGGTTGTATCCTTCGTGCAAACTCACACTTCATCGAAGATCGAAGAGAAAGCACGCCATCATACTCAAACTGGCCACCGGAACTCACCACACATTGGTAAGTGACCATGTTTATCATTCAAAGGTGGTTAGTATTGCATTAGGACTTAAACACATAAGCTAGGATGAACTTAGAACTCATTTAGAGTTATTTCCAGCTTATGGGCAGGGTGATTTCGATACCTACTGGGTGTGTATCGATACTGGCCTAGCCTTATCGATACTGCCAAAATAGAGTATCGATACTACCATTTATTTATCGACAACAGATCAGGCTAGTATCGATACTGCCCAATGGGAGTATCGATACTACGACACCTAGGTTTCTGGGTTGCGCGATTTTTAGACCTAGGGCTTCATACCCTTTTGGTCTTTTAACCTAAAAGCCTTTGGTTTTGGGTCCTTCTCTTTATATAGAAGAGAGGCAAACCATTTTAGAGCATGCATCTAAGAATAAAGGAGTTAGAGATAATCTCACCGAGTTTGCTATAGAACTCGTTGAAGGTCTCGTTCTCCTCCATTCGAAGATTTTCGAATTTGTTGTCAACAGTTGCAACTTTGCAACTTTGACGGTCAGGGTACCTTCATATGTGACCTCTGATTTGGTCCATGCCCCTTTTTCCACAAGGCAATTGGATATAATTCTAAACTCATCGGTCGTAACCACATTAAAGATGGCATTTAGACCTTTATTGTTATATGTGGCCTCGGTTTGGTCTAGTCACAGCAACACCATCAGTTCTGATGGTCGTGGTTGGAAGGGACCAACCATCTTCTACATCTATCCAAACTTTTTCATCTATAGAGCTTCAGAAGGCTCCCATGTGTGCTTTCCAATATGCATAATTGCTTCCATTGAACAATGGAGGTTTATTCACGGATCTTCCTTCCATATTTCAAGTGACTGTCCGGACGTGCCCCGCGCACATGTGTGTCCGCGTCCATGCCAAGGTCGTGCTGCCAGTGCGTGCCAACTATTCCCTGTGTTGCACGTGCCGATCCTTGCCATTGGCATTGTACNACAAAGATGCAGTGCGAATAGGGTTGTGTATTTCTACAGTTTTTAAAAGGTTTTTAATTTTTGCACAATCAAAATAGACAACACGACTGTGGATGCTCTTAGTCATTACATTCATTATTTGGAGGAACCTAGCAGCTAGCCAGCCAGCTAGGTTTACACAGCTGCAGCATCAACATCATTGATCATAGTACCAGTGTTAATGCAAAGGTAACATAAACTATTTCCTTGATCATCCGTCCAGCAATTGCTGCCCCTACACACGGAAAGCCTCTGACAATAATCGGAACACCCTTGCGTGGTATTGTCGTTTTAGTCATCTTATGCTGCTACATTCACCATCCGCTGACACCATTTCTGCATCGATCATGCATCATTTAACAATAATGGATGTATTAGACAATCTCCCTAATAATAATCAATGGATTTTGTTAACATGTGCCCTTAGGGCACATGATAAGCTTTTAGGTTTTGTGTTTTGTTTAGTTTCTTAAGGTTGTCCAAATGGGCTGATTTTTGGATATATATATTATTTATAATATTTGGACCATATCTAAAAAAATCAGCTCAATCAGAGACCTCTAGCACCCTCTAGCACCACAAACACTTAATTTAAACTTTAATAGTGTGAATGAACGGTTTACATTTAAAGTGATTTGTTTGGATGGTTAGATATTTCTGATTGAGCTGATTTTTTGTGGACATCTTATAAATAATAATAATATTATGTCTACAAAAATTCAGCTNTCATGCGCTTCTTTTCCCTGGGTTTCTTCACGAACCTCTTCTTTCGGTTCAACTTTACTGGTTCTGACACTGAAAGGCTCGACTCAGTGTCTCCAAGTGAGGACCGAACCAGTAGGTGAGGGTTAAAAACTGACTCCTCATGGACCACGCAAATGTAGACTTCTTCTTCCAATTGTTTTTCGACTCCTACCTCAATTTCCTGCCCTGTGACCTCTACTAAACCAACACTTTGAAATAAGTGACTCGAGTAAGGTTTCATCTGCCGGTTCATCCTCGTGCGTTGGGGCCGCTTCATCTTTCCTTGTGAGTACAGCTTTCTGAAATCTGGTTGGACCTACGTTCGATTGACCTTTGCGGATGAACCACTCATGATATTTTGGTTACTTTGTCCAGTCAATGCCCTGTGAGACATATTGGTCCCCCTTGTTCTTGATTTATACTCGTCTGCTCTTTTTAGTGTTGAACTTTATTATTTTTTCTTCTGTTGGCTGGTACCCCAACCCGAAGGTTCCAACCTGCTCTTCCTTCTTGATTCTCAGAGGTTCTGTCCTTCCATGAAGATTTCTTTCTAGTCCCATTCCTGGGAAAAAGTTTTGAGACCTCAAGACATATGTAATTCTTCTATTTCCATAATTAAACCTGCTTGGTATTTTCTCCCACCTTGGTGGCCTCCTCGCAAATAAGTTGACCTCCTCTTCTGTAAAGTTGCACAATTGTTTCTCAGGCTCGATCATTGGGACAATATTCTTGCCCTTTCGATTTGCAACATCTTCGGCCTCGTCATTGTCCCCGAAGATTACCACCATCCGAACCTTGAAAGGAAACTTGACCTTTTGATGTAGAGTGGAAGCTACTGCTTTATGTTGGTGGAGCCACGGCCGTCCCAATAATATATTAAACTTCACCTTAATGTCCATTACAAGGAAATGCACCTCTGTGTGTGTCGATCCTATCAAGATTGATGTAGAAAATTCTCCTACAACAAGCTTCTTACCATTATCGAATCCTTTCACTGTTCTAACCGTTGCATTTTCGAAAGACATATCGGCACCACTTAAGCCCATGAGCTTAGCCATTTCCAATGTACAAATATTTACCCCAAAACCATTATCGATAAGTACCAGTGGTATTACCAAGTGGTTCCATCCAATCGTGATGTTTAACGCTCGGTTGTGCCTTGCCCCTTCACTTGGCAAAACTTCATCTGAGAATGATATTGTTGGCATGCTATGGATATGAGTTACTGTCGCCACTAACTCATTTGGGATAATCACCGTAGGCACCTGGATAGAGTTTAGAGCTTCGAGCACTGCATCTCTATGTTTTGTGGATGCTTCAAGTAGCCCCCAAACTGAGACGTTGGCTTTTGTCCTCCTCAATTGTTCGACAACCAACTCATCACTCTATTTCTGCTCTGTTGTTCTTTGTTGAGTGATCGAAAATAGAGGTCCTTGAACTGTAGCAGCTGGATTTTCTGTCCTCAGATGCATCGGTTTAAATGTCTTTCCTGCTCGTGTCTGATGTTGTATCTCTTGACATTCTTCTTCTTCCTTCAGTGGATCCTCCCATAGGTGATTTTTGAGATCTTGGCGGTTTGACCAGATCTTTCATAGCAAGAGGAACTCTTCTCACCACAGCGAATAAAGGTTCTGCCTTTTTCTGTCTCTGCATTAATGACATTGCTTTCTTATTTTGATTCTAATAATTTTTCCATTTCCCTCGTTTGGATAGGCCACTGCTCTTCTAACGTTTTCTTTGTCATGGCTGCTAATTCATCGAAGGATATTACTATACGATTGGATTCTCCCATTTGATTGGTGTTGCACTTCTCTGACAGGAAATCCTGAACTGTCATAACTCCATTCGTCTCAACCTTTCAGACTTGACTAATCGGATTCTTAGGCCCTTCAGTTTCGATGTAATTTACTGTCTGCTGACCCTCATGCTGATGTACCGGAAGAGGATTTGTATTAATGTTCGGCTTGGCTGGTAGCTGAACTCCTTTCATGGTGATTGCCCCTTGTTCCAACAAGTCCTGGATAACATGATGTAAGGCAGGCAATTATCAGTTAGGTGGTCGGGCGTCTGATGATATGGGCAATGCTCATTGGGATTGTGCCAGTACAGAGGTGGGTTCGATACTGGCCTTGCTTTCAATGGGGTCACCAATCCTGTTTTTCGTAACCCTGGCAGAAGCATACTCATGGAGTGAGTTAACTTTGAGAACTCCCTAGGCTCACGCTTTTTGAACCCTCGATTTTGCTGATTAGACTGAGTCGGCTGATTTCCCTGCTGATTCCAATGAACTGGCAGATTCCCCTGCTGGGCAATCTGAAATGGTATTTGCTCTTGTGCAGCCTGTGCCACGTTCTACCCCTTATGAGAAGCGACATAATTGACATGTTCTTTACCATTCTTCTTTCCCTTTGACTCTGGTGATCCTGCCATNCTTTATTCTTCTCATTGTTTGTTAATTGTTTGTTAATATAAATATAAATAGGGCATTGATTAGTTAAGATATTTCCTCATTATAAGTAGCTTTCATTCCTCTTTGTATACTGGTGACTAGTGTTTTCTGTTAACTACATATATCTTCCACTTCTCCATGTGAACAGTGATTGGTTATAAACGCAGGAACAAAGGGTATTTTCCTCAGTATTGAATAGTCTTTAAGAATGCCGAGCAACGAGTGAAAACGAGAAATAATAGGTAAAAATGAACTTCTGCTTCAGTCCATGTATTCCATCGATTGGTTAAATGCACTCATCTATAGTTTTGTTCTTTATGGGGTTAATTTTTAGAAGAACATACTAGTACCTGACTTATTAAGCATGTATATCTATATGTGACATTTTCTTAAGTCTTGGGAGTTATATAAGAGTATGTGAGTGTGCGTCTATGTTGGCTTTGCATCACTGTAATGGTGATGGTAGTTACATGTTCTTTTCCGACTCTAACATCATTAAACATATAATGTGCTTTTCTCACATTATCTAGATTTAGTATGATTTTTCTGTTTCATGTTCTTTTCTCCCATAATCTAGGTTCACGGTAATTCATTTGAATGGAAACTTATTTTGCTCTTTGGGATAGCACATGCTTTGGAGGTAAATGCTTTATTTGATACATACATAAACTATTCATTCACTACACATATCATGTTGCAAATTAGCTATACAATTATATTTCTGAATCATCTTTCCTTTTTGTGCACATGTGATAGGTACATAAACTATTTATGATGTATGAAAGCAATGGACCATTCTAGCGCATTTCCGGTCAAACTTCTTCGAAACAGGTAAGATAACATGTTATCACTCATGCACAATGGTTTGATACAGTCCATGTACATTATAACGTGTGCCTTGGGCGAGCCTGATCCATCATATTGCTTCATCTCAGGATACTTGAAGTCATGTGGCAGTTGTTCTTCTAGACATTGGTACAAAGAGTTGATGTCATAAGTGGAACCTCCCTCTAGGCAGTTCAATCTTTCTTGTACCTCTACCATCTCTCGAGATGAAATGGTCTTCCATTTGTTCTTTGCATGCCAATCATCACGTAACTCATTTTCGTCATCAGATAAACACTGTAGTGAAGGGGCCTTCTTAGGTGCGACGAGGTCCGAAAGCTTCGGTGTGACATGACTATGGATCAGATTAGTCTTTATTGGTTCCTGGTAGTGGGTGAGTGCCATTTCCTTTGCCCTTGTATCTGTGACCAAGGCTTGTGTTTTCCCGGCGTTGTCTTTCTGCACAGGTGTTGATGTACCGACTGAAGCCAATTTTTCAGACACGATCCTTTCAATAGCCGGTCCTAAATCTTCCTTTATGATTTTCTCAAAACAGACTCGGATGCTTCTCTCCATGTCTGTCATCTCACCATCATCTTCCCGTTCTCCCATTTTCATTATAATGTTAGCACCTGCACTGTTCGATATATCTATTGTTGTACTCGCTAACCGCTCAACCTGCTCCAACCTCTTAGATGGTCTGTGCCAAGCTTTTTTAATGTATTTTTCCGTGATTTCAGCTTGATTACTTAGTACCTTCAACCTTCATAAGACCACATTAGGACCACAAGAAATCCCTACGTGAATCATGCCTCGGGCATTTGTGAGATATGAATGCAATTTTTTGAGTTATTCCAAGAGATACAATTTGCGAATGAGTGCGTACAGTGTATATGTGCATACCCGAGAAGTGTATGATCATAAGATTCCATAAAAATACCCTTAAACATTTATCGAGTCAGATTCACAACTCCCCAGCAGAGTCGCCAGCTGTAGGATCTGCAAAAAAACTTTCGCCTTCGACCGCGAGCAACCGAAGAAGAAAATAGTTTCTTGTATTCCTAATTGGGGGATATAATCGTGTAATATGCTTATGGAGTCGCCACCTGATTAATCTGGGAATCAGGACCCGATTTTAGAAAATTGTTTTGCTTTGATAAAAAACTTGACGATCTTCCAACTAGTCTGGTCTGCGTAGAGAGATTCTTAGTAAAGGAATCCTGGTACTGGTCAAGAAGGTGTTAGGCACCAGACAACCGTCCGATTATAAAATCGGCCTCTATTTCATGACTAAGGGTATTTGGATGGAATCTTGTGATCAAAATTAATTAAATTACACTAGCAAAGATTATGTACAGGAAAAAGTAGGTTTGGCCCCCTTCTAATACTATGTTTCATGCAACTGAAGTTTTGCGGCGAAAAGTAAATATATACAGTGCCACATGCAAATCCGTTATGTATATAACCAAGCAAATTGACACGTGAACTCCGTTGTCACATTCAAAAGCTCATNTCATCATCATGCTAGCAGTCTATAGTAGTTCCAATTTATTCTTGAACTTTTTTTAACTATTTGGGTTATCATTTTTTTTGAACAGTTCATAACATATTTAAGAACCCATTACAAGACAAACTATTATTAATTACATATGTTCATAATTTCTATTATAAGTAACACAAACATGGTTCTAATATGTTGTATTTTTTTTCTTTCCTTGCATGTGAAGCTCATTTTGGATTGGAACTTAGAAGCTGTGAAGAGAAAAGCTAGCTCTGTGCATAGTCTGGGAATTTTGTTGGGATGAACTTGAAAGTAAGACAACATTGAAGCATTTTTGAGGGGAGACTCATATATATAAATATATATATATATATATGTAGATTTTGTTCGATCAAAACTTAAAACTCATTTGGATATATGTCGAGAGATAGTTTAGGCTTAGGAATGCTACTTATACTTTGTTGAAAACTTTACAATTTCATGTTGACAAACTTTATATATGGAGTTGTAATTGTGATGGAAAATTATATGAATGGAAGTTAAAATACGAATGGTTTTTGCGAAATTTGAATCAATGAATGTGGATGTGTATGTGTCT
>MVGT01000811.1:3651-42511 GCA_002174775.1 Macleaya cordata
AATGATTTAGAATGTATTATTGTGAATAAATCATCTCTTCTACAGGTTTATTACAGGTTGAGAACCCTGAAATTACAGGGGAGACTCTGGCGAATTTTTCGTTCGCCCTAGTCATATTTTGAGGTAATTAGTGATATGGATAGCTGCATTAGTTTAACTCTGATTAGGTTTGTAAACCATTATTTAGGTTTGTCTAGTACTAATTAGTCACCTTGTATAATTAGCCTAACGCCTCGAGATGCGACTCAATTCTTAGAGATTGTGAGTTTCAAATTGGGGCGTTACAATGTAGCACTCATCATTACATGTAAATCGAGTGTAATTATTATAGAAATAAGATTACAGATGGCCGACATAGAGATGGCCTCTGGACTGATGTGATCTAAATATTGAAAAGATCATCTTCACAAAAAAATCTGCCCTTAGATCATATTTGAGTGAGCCTTAAAATTAGTGTAATTGAAGTGTAAATTTGGAGTGAGTTTAAAAAAAAGACATAGACAGCATTTGGCAAATTGTGACGGAGATGTTGGATGGCTCCTCAAATGAGCCGCATATGAGCCCTTATATAATATACGAGCCCCACCCCCTCCCACACGCGCTTCACGCGTGTGAGTTGGTTGTCCATCCTCCCCATATGCGCTTTACGCTCGTGGGTTTGATGTTTAAACGCGCTACACACGTTGTCTCCCACCCGTGTTACGCGCCACCCTCCACACATACTTCACGCGTGACAAAAATTAAAACTTGGATCATCTTTATATGGACACATAAATACGTGCAAGTAATGTGTAAGAGTAAATGGGTACTAAATGGCCCACTTGGAGATGATTCTTTCTCTTGGGTTGATCTAGATGATGAATAGATCATCGTCACAAAAAATCAGTTATTGGATCAACTCCATGCAACCCCACTGGCAAAGATAAATTAAGTGTAAATAAATAAATTATATAAGAAGACACAATTGGTATTTTAAAAAAGTTTTAAAAAAATGTATTGGGGTGGGACGGACGGACGGACAATGTGACATCTTGGAGCTGTCCCGCCGCCACCACACCAAGCCACACTCTCTCTCTCTCCTCACTTAGGAGATTATACGTGCTTGAATGTTGATCACAAAAAATTATCCCTTGGATCATCTCTATATGGGCGAAAAAAATATGTGTAAGTAAAGTGCAAGAGTAAAATGAGTATTAAGTGCCCCACTTGGAGATTATACATGTTCTAATATTGATCTAGATGATGAATAAATCATCGTCACAAAAAATTAGCCCTTGGATGAATTCCATCGACTTCATTGTCAAGTGTAACTAAGTGTAAATAATAAATTATGTTAGGGGACTAATCCAGTATTTTAAAAAATTTAAAAAAAATAGGGAGGGACGGGCGGTGTGACAGCTCCAAGCTATCACCCCGCCGACCAAATAGCCACACTCTCTCTTTTCCTTTCACTCTCCTACGTTTCAGGGGTTGGCTCCCCTTAGTCGACTCAAACGACTTAAGGGGGCAGCCCTTTTATAAGTAGTAATAAAGATTATATTGTATATATAATATATGGTTAAGATAATTCATTCTGAAATTTAAATATCATTAAATTATCCAATCTGATGCCACACCCAAAATTTCAGATAGACATGGCTAATTTTTTTGTTTTGTTTCTGTTTTAATTTCCAATTTGATTCGATGCATCGGCAAGTTTCATACCGGTACAATTAATTTAGTAGTTTTGCTAGAATAACACCAGAATTTGACACTAGAATATTACATCTACTTTTAGTAAGTGGTATAAGGGACTGAAATGAAAATAATTTTTTTCAGCAATTGTTATGATTGGTTTCCAATCAATAAAATAAGTAAATGTAATCTTTGGTGTCAAAATCTGGTGTCTCTGTAGTCAAGTCCTTAATTTAGACACCATAAAGATATTTGATCAGATAAATGTGAACAAGAGTACATGAAACCTTTAATTTAAAGAGTAAAGATCAAGTGCTTCGGTAATAGCAGTTGCATGATGCTATCCAACTCCACATCCCTATGGACACACCTGCTTTTGCCACGTTTCACAGTTGCTCCAAAAAATCAACAAAATTTATTTAATCATGGGCTGGTACTTATTATTGCTCAATTAGTTAACTGTCTCTACTTGTAACATGATTTAATTGGTATACCAAAAAGCTAACATGGGATAAAATGACACAAAATTGAACTGAATGCCCGATTCTCTAAGGTTTCATGGAGAGGACGGGCACATTTTATTTTATAAGACCATCTCCAATGTAAATAAATCTATATACTAAGGGAGGGAAGTTTAGTTTGTGCTTGTGATCAACGGCTGGAAAACATCCACTACACACCATCGAACAGTCTAAAATGCATCCAGCACATGCTCCACCCCTCATTTACACGTTTCAGCTTTTCAAATCTCCTGCCCAGTCAACTCAACTGTTATCTGCCACTCGCCGTACCCACAGTTCTGCCAACACGTCAACCAAACTCATACTCTCCTCTTATGCACGTCCTTTCTTATTTTTCATTTGTTGTGAAACGAACCATCTAGCAAAACCAGCCAGCACTCTTCTTCTTCTCCGTGCGGTAAGCATCATCTCTCTCCGTTCCCCTTCTTCGTTTTGGTGTTTTTTTGTGAGCTCTTCAGGGAGCAGAACAGAGTAGAAAACAGTAATCTCAAGTTTTGGAAGATCAACATCTCTTTTGTTTTTTTTTATCGGTGAATGATCAATTTCTATTTATTTGGTGTTTTGAGTTTTCTTTCCTTCACTAAAAAAATATGAAACTGATTTAGGCGTTTTTATATATGAACTGATTTAAGGTTTCTAATTTAGCGTTTTGCCCCTTAGTATATAGATTTGTTTATTTGTTAGGTTTAATGGCTTTTGAGCATTTTTTAAAGGGGTTCTAGAGAGAATGCTCTATCTTCTACTTTACCGAAGCACTTGATCTTTACTCTTTAAATTAAAGGTTTAAAGGGGTTCTAGAGAGAATGCTGTTTTGCTATTCAGGTTTTAGGTTAATATACATAAGTGGTATTATCATGAGTCCTTTATTTTCATTCTTCTTCTTTATCTTTATTTTTGGGTATGCTTTTTACAGAAAGAAAGTCCATCTATTTAAAGGGCTAGGTCCATCCGTTTATAGAGCAGGTAACAACTTTTTTCTTCTTCTTCAGGATGGGCAAGGTCCATCTTTTTGCTGCTTATTTTTTGTTGCTGCCTATTTTATGCTTATAAGATTCTCATACATGTTTGGGTTTCAAAACTATTTTTCTGTCTTTTTGCTGCTTATGTTTGATGCCTTATATTAATATGTCCATTGTATATGCTTACTTTCTCTTACAGAATCCTTTACTAGATCCTCATGTTTGGAAGGGATTCGATTTTCCTTTTGAAAGAAAAGATGAAATATCTGTTCCGGGAAGTTATACCTCCAGCCACGTATATAATGAGTTAGGTTCTTAAAATGCATAATGGAGTTGAACTCATTGTATTGAAAGTTTAAATTGTACNCCTAATTGAAATGAATTTGATTGTGATTGTTCATAGAGGGGACCCTCCAAACATCTTTTTTCCCCTGTTTTTAAACGGTAATATTTTTTTTAGTTGCTTCTCTTTTTTTTATTCATTCGTTGTGGCCCTTATATTTGGGTTTTAAAATATGTTTTTGCTGCTTATTTTTTTAATCCATTCGTTTATGCTTATTTTCATTGTTGAATACTTCTCTCTCTCCCTCTTTTTCATATGGAAATGGGTTCTCTAAAGTATTTTGGTTCCAATTTTTGTTAATCTCTATTTTTTTAAGCCAACTATGTGTTATTCCCTGAGTTTTTTAATGGCTAGGGCAACATCTTGGCTTCATTTAAATGGCTCAGGTATGTTCTGCAATTTTTAATGAATTTAATCTCTGCATTTTCTTAGGTCTTTAATGGCTTCATTGTTGATAGTGTGGAGCCTAATTGAAATGAATTTGATTGTGATTGTTCATAGAGGGGACCCTCCAAACATCTTTTTTCCCCTGTTTTTAAACGGTAATATTTTTTTTAGTTTGACTCCCTCTTATTTTACTAGTCCTGAAACCAAAATCATGTTTTGTTGTTATAGGCACCGTAGGGTTTGAAGAATGGAGCTAGGTGTTATGGTTGCTGCAAATGACCATTAAGAAGGCTTTCACGGTAAGCTTTTTTTTGTTCGTCCCTGTCAACTTTACCCTAAACGAGGCTAGATCATCTTGGTGCTAAATTTTATATATTAGTTCATTTGCGAGTACGTGGCTTTGTGTTTAATTGCTGGATCTCTTTGTTATCATGCTTTGACATTAATTGAGTTGATGTTGGATTGCTTAGGAGCATTTTAGTACATACATTTTTTGTTCTTTTTTGTTTTCTAATTGGGTTTACTTGATTCTATTTTTGTGCTTTCATAGAGTTTTGTTTTGCTGTTTTGCTATTCAGGTTTTAGGTTAATATACATAAGTGGTATTATCATGAGTCCTTTATTTTCATTCTTCTTCTTTATCTTTATTTTTGGGTATGCTTTTTACAGAAAGAAAGTCCATCTATTTAAAGGGCTAGGTCCATCCGTTTATAGAGCAGGTAACAACTTTTTTCTTCTTCTTCAGGATGGGCAAGGTCCATCTTTTTGCTGCTTATTTTTTGTTGCTGCCTATTTTATGCTTATAAGATTCTCATACATGTTTGGGTTTCAAAACTATTTTTCTGTCTTTTTGCTGCTTATGTTTGATGCCTTATATTAATATGTCCATTGTATATGCTTACTTTCTCTTACAGAATCCTTTACTAGATCCTCATGTTTGGAAGGGATTCGATTTTCCTTTTGAAAGAAAAGATGAAATATCTGTTCCGGGAAGTTATACCTCCAGCCACGTATATAATGAGTTAGGTTCTTAAAATGCATAATGGAGTTGAACTCATTGTATTGAAAGTTTAAATTGTACCTAGAAATTTGTATTTAAGAACTAAGAAGTTGAATGAAATTCTATGGTTGAATTTTTTTTCAAGTATTTGTACATGGTTGAATTCTTTTCTCAGTTGTTTGGAGGGTTACAAATTCTGATTTCAATTTCTTTTTTGTATCGGTGAAGTTTACTGCAGGTGAAGTTCATAGCTTGGTGTTCTCTCTCACATAATTTCAGCTAGTAGTGGTAGGTATATCTCAAACAGACATTTTGATGAAAAGATGGGTTTTGTTTGAGAAGTTTAATAAAAAGTCTCTAGGATGTTTCCAGTTCAACTTGCTAACAAGTGTACCGACTTCACTAATTCAATAAAAAAGACTTTTGCATAACCTCTTATTAATAACTTCAACTTTGTGACTAATCTATAAATGAATTAACCACCTCTCTTACATGCTTTTCCTTGGTTCCATAGAAAAATCTGATCCCATTGGCTTCAATTTTACAGATTTCCTGTTTGTAGATGATACCAGATGATATAGAGTTGCAATCTGGAGATGTCCCAAATTTTATCCCTTTAGATGGATTGGTAAGTTCTACTTTCGGTCATTGTTTCATGGCAAACATGGTTTTTAATTAGTTACATGTTGTTGATATTGAGGTTTGGTATGGGATGCTGCAGGTTGACATGGAGATGAACTGTGTTTTTGTACTCAAGTGATGAACAAATATCTTTGTTAAGGTCAAATCTCTTTTTCCTTTTGAAAATTTGAAATTTAAAATCTCAAACACATATGGGTGGTACTGGATAGGGGCAATAAACAGAGATGTATACTACAAATAGTTTGTAGAATTTATTGAAGGACCAAACGATGGGGTTTTCGTAACAGTCCAAGGCTGACCCAAGGTTGAACAAATCTCCATTTGATGTTTGGGACAAAAGTATGAATTAATTAAAACAACTGAATGAGAGGTTAAATTAATTAAAGTAACTTAAGTTCATTCTGTATTGATTTGGTTAATTAACTAAAGTAATCTATTGGTAACATAAATTAATCTTAATGCTGCATTTTTGTTTTAAGTGTGTGATCAATGACAGGGGGAGAGACTGTAGCTGTAGGATTCCCAGGAAATGTTCTTCAGGTAAATTTTTTGAGTGTGTGTATGAGTTGGTTTTTATGATCCCATTCAAGGTTTGGTTCTTCTCTTCTTCCTCTTCATATCTATTTGCAGAGTTTAAACTTTACTTAATTTCCTCTTTTTCCATTTTTTGCAGATTTCAAGAAGAAACAAACTGACTCACTATGGATGCTGATCTATACCCAATCCTATCCTTATCCCTCTTTCTTTGTGTTTGTGTGCTGGTATTTTATTTTTATTTTTTATTTTTTTACTGTAAAGACACTAATTTATTTATTTTTGTTGTAAGCCCCATTAATGAAAACATTAGAGGGGAAGTTGAATGTGTTTCTTTTTCAAATTTTCTCGAGCAAAAATGGAAGTTTATGTATGTTGAAAGTTAAGCATTAAGCGTCATTATTTTTAGGGTTTTTGTTTTCATGTTTGTTTCTTAATGATTTCCACCTTCGTAGGTTACAGCAGGATGGAGTTAAAAAGATGGTATCTCCAAAATCAAACATTATGTAATTTTAGGTTTAGGGTTGTTGTATCTTTTTAAGTTTTAGGGTTGCTGTAGTGGATAATTGTAATGAAATGGGTATTTGTTCTTGCATGATTTATGTTGTAAATCTATTGCTTGCTTTTTTTAGGGTCTTTAAGAAGAATTTTCTTACCCAAGCATATTTAAGTTTTGTTAACTTGAATTCAGTTTATATTTAATTTCAGTTGATTGCACATTGTTTGGGGTATGTATTTAATTTCTGTTGGTTAACATATCTAATGGGCTTCCTTTTTCAATAACAGATTCCTTATTATTATTGACTTCGTTACTTCGAATGGAGGTCCATTGCGTACTTATTGAGGGTTTCTACGAAGAAGATCTAGGGTATAAATCACTTAAACTGGTATGCCCTATGATTTTTGCTTCAATATGCATCTTTGAAAGGGAGGGAGAGAGAGAGAGAGAGAGAGAGATTGTGTTTCTTGATAGAAAGGTTGTTTATGCAAACGGAGAGATGAAGGCATGAATCCTTGTTCTTCAGTGGCTCCGCCGGAGAGTAGAGGGGCTCCGCCAAACAATCCTACCCCTCCTATTTCTTTTGCAAATGTTCTGGCCCCCCCTCAGCCAACAAAGACACCAGTATGGGTACCAGAATACAGGTTATCTATGAAGGATGGCATCCCAGCCATCAAATTCTCCCCGCATGATATGCTCAGGTCTGAACAGAAATTGGCGCATGCGTTAATCCTGAAATTTTCAGCAGGGAGACCATCCATTAATGACATAAAGTCTCACATCGACTTGCATTGGGGTCTCTCGGGGACCATTGTTGTCGGCATCATTGATCCGAGGCACATCTTACTGAACCTGTCTTCTGAAGCAGATGTCTTGAAGGCTTTGGTTAGGGAGAAGAAGAACATCAAAGGTTATTGGTTCCGACTTTTCAGGTGGTCTTCTTCTTTTGATCCAAGGAAAGACTCGAGCATCGCTGCGGTTTGGGTCTTGTTTCCGAGGCTACCCATAAAGTTTTTTAGTAACGAATTGCTGATGGGGGTAGCTGATTGTATCGGCGGGAGATTTCTAAAAGCGGACAACCCGACTATCGGACTCTCGAGGCCGAGTACTGCTCGTATCTGTGTGGAGTTGGATCTCGCAAAATCAATTCCGGATTCCATCTGGATCTGGACTGATAAAGATGTTGGGTTTGAGCAAGATCTGGTTTTCGAAAATAAGCCTAAGTTCTGTGATCGATGCTCGCTTCAAGGTCATGATTTCGAAGAGTGTAGGAAATACAACAAAAAAAAGCTGGCGGTTCCGGTCGAGGCTTGGTCGGATCTGGCAACTGGTGTCGGAGTCGCGGAGAATGGAAAAGCCCATGTTGATAATTCTTCAGGGTCAGGGATGATCAAGGAATCTGATCAGGACGGGTTTCAACAGGTGAAGTCTAAGAATGCCTGGAGGAAGAAGAAACATGTCACCTTCCACGGTGAATCGTCGGATGGAAACATGGGTGTTTCCATTTCGGCAGACGTGAATGCCACGGCCAGGGGGAGGAGTGAGAAGAGTCCAGGTAACAAAGAACCGTTGGTGATCGACGTGGCGAGGGACGTGCTCGCTGCATCTATTTCTCTGGCGAGTACAGCTGTGAAGGACACGCAAGTAAGTGCTTTGGCGTGTGCTGATTCGCCTCCGAGTGCTGCTACTGTTGCAGCTTCATGTACGGTGAATGTCCCGGTGAAAGTTGCTGGAAGGAAGGTTGTTGATATCACCTCGTCGGAGGTGACAGGTGAGGCATGTAAGCATGCCGACCAGGTAAGGGCTGATGGGGTGGATTTCTCTAATATATCAGTGGTGAATAAGGACGGTAGTTTGAACAAATTAATGGAGAAGTTGGATCAGCTGCCTACTGAGGTTCAACTTCAATCGGTGACGGTGGTTGAAGGGGAAGTTCAGGTGACTCAGGCCGGAGATGAGTTGGTGGGGGACCATGCTAGCTCCTTTTCTGAGTGCATGGGGGACAAGATTATTAATTCTGTGCTGTCCCCTCATGTTAGTAATAATAAAAAATGTGCTGATTTAATTTCTTTAGAAGCAAACAATGAGGTGGCGCATTTCCCACCAACCGACAGAATAATGGAGGTCCTTCATAGTGTGAGTGAAGTGAGTGACGTGGGAAATAATCTCTCCACCTTTGAGAAAGAATCAGCTATTGTTAATTCGAACCTTGATCACCTCACAGACAATGTATGTGGCATGGGTCATCCCGTTGATAGCCGAATTCTTAGGTACGAGGGAGAGGATCATTCGGATTCCGGAAAATCTGCTGACAATGATGATGGACAGTCTATCGAAGAGCGGGCTTTGGTTGTGTATGGATCCGACTTGAATATTAACGAGATTTCAAAAAATAAGAAGAAGTGTGACAACAGAAGAGCACGCAAGAACCTTAAGGCACCAATTGGGAAAGGTGCCCCCAGGACCAGATCTAGGTCTCTATCAGAGTGTTATGACGATTGACCCGTTCCTGTTGTGGATCATTCGGGGGGTGGGTAACCGAAGCTCCATCCGCCATCTACGTCTTTTAATTAAGGAGAACAAGATTAACTTGGTTATGCTGTCGGAGCCAATGATTCATCATGATCGTCTTATCAAGGTGGCTACGTCTCTATCGCTTTCCAATTATGCTCATAACTCTGGCTGTGGGGGTAAGATTTGGATTCTTTGGGGGGAGGCGTACTCGGTCACAGTCATTTCTTCGTCTGCTCAATATATCCATACGAAGATTGTTTACAATCCCTTAGGTATGGCCTTTTTTGCTTCCTTTGTGTATGCTAGTTGTGATGGTTACGAACGTCGGGCCTTGTGGGCGGATCTATCTGCTATTGGTACTGGTATTAGTGCGCCTTGGATCTTAGGTGGGGATTTTAATGTGGTCTCCAACCTAGCGGAGCGGTTGGGTGGTAGGCCCGCTATGGGTTCCAATATTGAGGATTTCAATGAGTTTGTTGAGTCCAATGAGCTGGTGGATGGGGGATATGTAGGATCAAAATACACGTGGTGTAACAATCAGCAAGGCACTCGTCGTATTTGGGCGCGGTTAGATAGGGTCCTAATTAACAGCCTTTGGGTTCGGTCTTTTCCTCCGATTTCGGTGCATCATAAGGCTCGTATTTGTTCGGACCATTCTCCGCTGGTGGTTATGCTTCATAACCATAGTAGACGTGGTCCTACCCCTTTTAGGTTTCAACGGATGTGGGTAACCCATATCGCCTATGAGAATTTTTTGAAGGAGCATTGGAATTCGGAGGTTCATGGTAGCCCCATGCAAGTTTTAGCCACTAAGTTGAAGATTTTCCGTCTGAAGCTGAAAACATGGAATGCTCAAGTTTTTGGCAATGTAAATCAGAATCTTCACATTCTGGAAGATAAGATATTAGCAGCTGAAGCCTCCTTAGAACAAGGTTGGGAGGATGATGTAGGGATTGAGCTTAACAAATACAAAGCTTTACACAAACAGGCAGTGCTCCAGGAATCCATTTTCTTCAAACCAAAATCAGGGGTTCAATGGCTCGAGGAAGGAGACGATAATACCAAATTTTTTCATATGGTGGCTAAGGTTAGGCGCAGTAAGAATTTGATCTCTGGTCTATTCTTGCCTAATGGTGTGTGGTCGGAGGATCTTGATCTCCTTCATACGGAAGCTATTAATTATTTCTCGTCAATTCTTACTTCTGAGGGATGCTCAATTAATGAAGACTTGTTGGCATACATCCCTCATCTCGTCACAAATGAGGATAATTCCATGCTCCTCAGTTGTCCGGATGAGGGTGAGGTTAAGCGTGCGGTTTTTAGTATTCCGGCCGACAGTGCCCCTGGTCCGGATGGGTTTTCTGCTGCTTTTTTTCAGAATGGTTGGGCTGTGGTTAAGGCTGATGTGATTGCTGCGGCTCAAGAATTCTTCAGAGGGGGAACCTTACCTAAGTCTCTCAAGTCAAATTATATTACTCTGATTCCAAAAGTGGATAAACCGATGCATTTCACAGATTTCCGTCCCATTAGCCTCTGCAATGTCGCCTACAAAATCTGCAGCAAAATTCTATGCGCCCGCATGTCCAGGCTTCTCCCACAGCTAATATCTTCAGAGCAAGGAGCCTTTGTTAAGGGAAGATCTATCTTAGAAAACATCGCGCTTACCCAAGAGATGGCTCACTCTCTGGGTAAGAAGGTGTTTGGAGGTAATGTGATCCTGAAGTTAGATATGGCAAAAGCTTATGACCGGGTTGATTGGTTTTTTCTTAAATCAGTTCTCCAAAGGTTCGGCTTCAATTCCTTTCTGGTGGACTTGGTAAATTCGTGTGTCTCAGGTTGTTTTTTTTCGATAGTAATGCAGGGGGTCTACGATGGTTTTTTTGAGGCTACTAGGGGTTTACGTCAAGGGGACCCACTGTCTCCAATTCTGTTCATCCTTTGCTCAGAAGTCCTTAGTAGGGGCCTTGCAGACGCCTTTCACACAGAGAAGATCGCTTCCTTCCATACTCCTCGGAGGTGCACCCAGGTAACTCACCTTCTGTACGCTGACGACACTATTATATTCCTTAATGGGAGGGAATCTTCCCTCCAAGGATGTATGGAGTTTCTTGAGAAGTATTCTGCCTGCTCGGGTCAGAAGATCAATGTCGAGAAAAGCTCTTTTATGATGCACTCAAGCTCACCGTCTACTTTAGTCAATTCCATCAGTCAAACAACAGGGTATCAACGCAAGACGGCTGTCATGATGTACCTTGGGGCCCCTATATGTGCCGGAAGAATGAAGGTAATATATTTTGATGGTCTCCTTTCTAAATTCAGGAACAAGTTGGCAGGCTGGAAGGCCAATTTCCTTTCTCAGGGGGGGAAACTCATTATGATTAGACATGTGCTTGCTAGCATGGCTATTTACCTACTCTCTGCGGTCGTAACCCCTAAGTTGGTTCTTCAGAGTATTAATAGGATTATCTCCACTTTTTTTTGGGGTTCTCAGGATGGGAAGCCTAAACGTAAGTGGGTGTCTTGGAAAACCATTTGCAAACCTGTATCAGAAGGCAGGCTAGGTATCCGTGGTATTGAAGAGGTGGTTGGCAGTTTCAGACTGAAGAGCCTTTGGAATGGTCTGGAAAATAAATCCATCTGGGCTTCCTTCATCTGTGGCAAATATAATATTAACAGAGTTTCCCTCCCGGTTTATGTGCCTCCTCCTAACGCCTCCAAGTTCTGGAAAGAATGCGCAAGTCTTATTCCTCTGATTGTTAAGAATTCTGTGTGGAAGGTGGGTCAGGGTGATATGAATTTTTGGCTTGAGAATTGGAGTAATGAGGGAATTCTAGCAGAGGCTTATACAGGGACTGAGGTGCCTAGTACTATCTCTCTTAAGGAGGTTGTGGACGCAGATTTCATTATTTCTGGCATAAATGATCCTCCGATTTCTCTCCTTCGTCGCTTATTCGAGTCCCGGCTTATGGCGGATTCGGATATGCGCCTATGGGCCCCCACCACGAATGGCTCTTTCACTGTCAAGTCAGCTTTCGATCAGATTAGGGATGTGGCCTCTGTTTGTCCTTTTGCTAGCTTTTACTGGGCTAACTTTATTCCGATAAAGTTGTCAGTATTTTTTTGGCGTGCTCTTCAGAATGCGGTTCCGGTGGACACCCGAATCCAAAACTGCATGGTCAGTCTTGCTTCGGCGTGTGTCTGTTGTACGCAACGGCAAATCGAAACCTTTAACCATCTTTTTTTGCAGGGTAAGATTGCTGCTGATCTGTGGGATCATTTTGGGTCTTACTTCGGCATTCACCGTGTGGATTTCATTGATTTCAAGGATCTTATTTGGGCTTGGTTCAATGTGGCTCCACCAGGCTCTAAGATGGGATGCTTGGCGGCTCTCATTCCCATGGTGATCATGTGGGAAACTTGGTTGGAACGGAATCGTCGTCTTCACAATGGTCCCCCAGCTAGCTTTATTTCGACCCGGTTAAAAGTTCTTAAGTGGATCCATGACCTCAATCCAAGGCTTATTGTGAAAAAGCGAAGTCCCGCAACTTTTAAGAACTTTCTTAGTGCTTGTAATATTTCACCTACTCAGGTCCGCAGGAAACCGATCAAGATCCTTCGTTGGTCGACGCCCCCACCAGGGTATTTCATCCTCAATACGGATGGTGCTTCAGTATCTCGGATTGCCGCAGGTGGAGGAGTGATCCGGGACAGTCAGGGGGAGATTGTGGCAGCGTTTCATAGTTCATACGGTATGGGAACAAATAACCTGGCGGAATCCCGGGCCTTGTTGGATGGTTTGGCATTATGTAGGCAAATGGACATCAGAAATATTGCCGTCAGGGTAGATTCACATCTGGTGGCTTCCTGGTTTCATGCCAAGGGCGAAATCCCGTGGTCTCTTCAACGGTGGTGGCATCGGATTAGGGAGTTGTCTCAAAATCTAAACTTATTTGTCGCCCATGTGTATAGAGAATTAAATGCCCCAGCTGATTCTATGGCCTCCATGGGCCTTACCAGCAATACTGATCGTATCTTCCTGTCGGACTTCCCCGCTCGCTTGGTAGGTCTCGCCCGGCTGGATAGATTGGGTTTCCTTATATTCGGAATGGATAGTTCTTGAGCGAGGCTGGGTGGCAGCATTTTCGTTTTTAAGTGTTTTTATCCGTGACCGCCGGGTGGGTTAGACATGACTTTCTCCCTCTTGTAAGCGTAGTCAGGGTTTAATTCGGTTGTATTTTGTTGTANATTGACTTCGTTGCTTCGAATGGAGGTTCATTGCGTACTAATTGAGGGTCTCTACGAAGAAGATCTAGGGTATAAATCACTTAAACTGGTATGCCCTATGATTTTTGCTTTAATATGCATCTTTGAAAATTGTGATGGATATTATACATAGACTCTCAACCCACAATCTCACACTGGTGTATAGTGGGCAGAAGGGTTGAATAAATATTTACTGTAGGTGTGAAGCCGGTATCCGTGGGACCCAACATTAAAAAGAAAATATCTAAACATTACTGCCTTAGCGTCCATTGTCTTGAAAATGCTCTAGTGTCGTATAAAAGATATATTTCCTCATTCATCCTCCCACAAATCCCTAATTTTTTAGCGTCTCTTTCTCCATATTCTCCACTCAACACTTGTCGCTTAAACCTAAAGAAAGGAGTGGGAAATGATTAGAGGTGGCTTTTTGAATGGGATGGACGAACTAATCTTTATAAACTTACATGTACGATTGAATAAAATTGATCCAAAGGTTAATTTGTTAGTGACAGTTAAATAAACCGCAACTTAATTTGTCGAACATACCCGCAAATGAAACTTTTAGTGGGTGAACATTATTATAGAGATGCACGTGAAGCGCACATAGAGATAGTGCGCGTATAGCGTTTGAACATCCAATCCACGCGTACGAAGCGCGTGTAGAGAGGATAGACAACCTATTTGCCAAATCACACGCGCTACGCACATGTGATGAGGCAAACGAGGTATTGACCATGCCAGAGGCACGTGATATACCTAGTGTCTTATAAGACAATGTCTTATCTATGTGGCATATTTTATAAGATAATGTCTAATCTACGTGGCAACAAAATCTTCACAATAGACATTATTGAAAAAAATACATCTCCAATGCAAATGTCTTGGGATCACTTTTTAACTTATGTGACACTTAATTTTTGAATTGGTTAAATTTATTTTGTTTAAAAAGTAACTAAAAATTTTAGAGGAAAAAAAATTTGCTGATGTGGACCGTAAGACATTGTGAAGATGAATGTCTAGAAATAGACATTCTACTTCATAATGTATAGAATAATTACTGACACATCATCATCACATACTTTCTCCACATTAGCATTGGAGAAGGTTAAAAAAAAAATCGATCCCCGGCGGCGTCCGTACAATCCACGACTGTCGGATCTGACTCAGGGTGGTGTGTTGCCTCTCGCCGGTGGTCCTTCTCCACGGTGGCCATTCCTCATCTCTGCTTAAAACCCCTTGGAAAAAAAAAACCCAGCAAAACCCTAGAAAACTAAGGTTTACTGGTTCTGTTTTTTTTGAAGAAGATGACGATGAGTCAACTCGGTGTTGACTCACCGATCCGCTCTAGTCAACTCGGCTCAACTGAACCGAGTCGATCCGGTTAAACCCGATCCTGTCCAACCCGATATGACCCTAACTCAACCCAACCCAGTCCTGACCAGACCAAGTCAGGAACCTATCCGTAATTTTGAACAATTTTAGGGACCTATCTATAATTTTAGGAAAACTAAGGGACCTATCTATAATTTTGGGAAAGATAAGGGACCTAGATGTAATTTTGGGAAAACTTAGGGACTTATTTGTATTTTTAGAAAATTTGGGGGCCTATCTATACTTTTTGGAAAATTTAGAGATCTATCTGTAATTTTTAGAAAACTTAGGGACCTATCTTTAATTTTTGAAAAATTTGTGGACCTATCTATAATTTTGGGAAGCTTTAGGGACCTATCTATAACTTTTGGAAAGATCAGGGACTTGTTTGCATTTTTTTGACAATTTCTGAACGTATTTGTCAATTTTACAAATCTATAGACTTAAAAATAAATTTTGTAGCAATTTGAGAAATTGGCTAAAAGAGATTTTTATGATTTTGACCGCATTGAGCTGGGTCAACTCTGTCCTTGACACCAAACTACCTTATACCTCGTACGTTTGGCACATTTTTTATTAATTCAAAAGATATTTGGAAGTTTTTTTATGTGCACTTTGTTGGAGGAATATTTAATGTATTTCATCTTGGTTATTAAATAATCGGATTTCTTAAAAATTAGTTGTTACTTGATCCCCTAATTTTCATAATACATTAAAAATAGGAAATATTGTAGCAATTTGAGAAATTGACTAAATATTCATTAAGACCTTGTGAAAATCTAGGATTTCACCATAATAGTAAGGAAAAATAAGTGATTATCACCAACAATTCACGACACCCCTTTTGAATTTGCTAAAAATCAGGAGGAGGAGTTTAGATATGTAGAATTACCTAAAGCATCTTTCCTTACCCTTACATGGTTATAATAACATGCATATAATGTGTTTTTATTATTTTTTCACATATATGGCATATGACTAAAGGTACCATGTACTCAATCATGCTTAGAAATGCAATATATATACCTTGGATTGTTTTTCCTAGTAGATAGTTTTTCAATCCTCACCATACAAATATATATATATATACACACATTACATGGTTACGATAATATGCATCTGATGTGTTTTTATTATTTTTTCACATATATGGCACTTGATGAGGATACCATATAATCGGTGATGCTTATGAATGCAATATATATACCTTGGATTGTTTTTCCTAGTAGATAGTTTTTCAATCCTCACCATACAAATATATATATGTGCATTACATGGTTATAAAAATGTGTATATGATCTGTTTTTATTACTTTTTCACATATATGACACTTGGCTAAGACATCATGCTTATGAATGCAATATGTACCATGGATTGTTTTTCTAGCAGATAGTTTTTTTTCAATCCTTACCACATAAATATATGTGCATTGCATGATAGATCTCGAAAACTAAAAATATGGATTACTCGCAACATAAACTTTTCAGAGATTACCATCTCACGTAGTACATAGATGCCAAATTATATATGACATCCAGTGCAATGAAGAAGACTATTGTTAAGGACAATAACGAGTCATCTGCTAATAAAGTTAAGACTCTATGCTTCCCTAGATATCTTAGAATTAAAGAACTGAAAATAGAGTACCTCACTGTATGTGCCCCACTAACTCAATGTGACAAGCTAAAGGTGAGATATGGTCATAGGATGTCATATTACCTAAAGTTATCTATTAGTGGTTGAATACAGTTCAAAAGTCCATCGAATTGTCTCCTTATGACGCTATATGGAGATACGATTACAGAGTTCGACATGCTCGGAAAGACTCTAAGCACGTTCAATGCCCCAAATATTGTTTTAAAGATAATATAGGGTTTCAATCTCAGGCTGACTGATAACTATTCTGCTTGTGGTAGAATATAATGACAAATTCCTAATGAGGAATCATGAGCTTAGACCTTCAAGGTAGTAAGCTTGCGCCAGCAGCGCTTGCAATCAGTGACAGCGGCAGAACGTGGTTGCAGTAGAAACTGTGGCAGGGGACAGAACATAGGTGGCTTTGGTGGTGCCAACAAATTAAAAATCAGAATTTCTCAAATAACTAAAAACTTGGCAAAAGGAATAACATGTTTCCTAACCCACAAAGCAAAATGAGAAAAGAGAAAGAAACAGCCAAGTATGGTTGTCAAAAGCTTTAGTATCGAAAAGATAGGGCATTAGTCGAGGACCTGCCATGCACGACTCAACTAGGAGTCCTATCAGTTAAAATAAGTTAGAGGCTTATCACGTATTTGTCGATGATCCAAAGTGTGTTTCCTCAGACTTCTACACATATACTGATGTTGCGGACGACGAAAAATCCACTTAATTAGTTTTTTTTCATTAGTATTAAACTTTCTAGCCAGTTTAGATACTATTTTAACAGTTTGTTTTATTTGAATGATGCCTATTTAAAACAATTATTATTTCTAATGATTATGAGGTTAGTTACATGTTGTGTTTTAAACTGCATAATTATTGATGTTTGATCTGTTAGTTATAGACTTTATGCCCACATGAATCTGTCTTGATATAGTGCCCATGTTGATAATATTATGAAAGTAGACACATGTCTAGTGGACAGTAGTACTACGCACTTTAACCTTCGAGGAAGACAATTCTTCTCGAATCTGACCAAATGTGACGGTAAGGTCACAACCATATCTAGCGCGGCTAATATGGTAGAGGGCATTGGGAATACATGTTTAACTACTTCCAAATGGATTAATACTTTGTATTAAAAAAACTCCTATACTCGAGTAAATCTGAAAGAGATTGTTGAGTTTTATAGATATCACATGACAATGGATATCAAATGTAAACTGTAGCAGAAAATGACAAGAACATCATGTTCATTACATCTACAGTTAATGGTCAAAAACCGGTGTTGAAAATTTTTCAAACCATATATTCCTCCGGGCAATATTCTACTGCCGTTAGACCATAGCGGACATCTAGTCATAGAAATGATGGAGAAGATTATCAACAATGCAATGAGACTATCTTTGGAAAAATAGACGATTCCATTCTTCTATAAACAGTGCCTCGCTTGTACGCAAGGAAAATTAATAACCTAGTCAGACCATAGCAAGGTGGGATTTGAGACCCCAACCTTTCTCCACCGCATCCATAGAGATATATGTGGACTTATCCATCCACTCAGTGGCCTATCTCGGTACTATATAGTCTTGATCGACGCATCATGTAGATAGTCTAATGTTTGACTACTTTCGACTAGGAATATGGCGTTAGCACGTTTATTAGTGCAGATCATATGATTGCGGGTTCATTTCCCGAATCACATTATATAGTCTGTGAGACTAGACAGAGCTGGTAAGTTTATCTCCTAGTATTTGATGATTACTGTATTGCCAATGGTATAGATATCGAGCATCTAGTACCCAATTTTCATACGCGAAGCGTATGGCGGAGAATCTGATCAAGCGATTGTCGAGATCGCTATGCCACTGTTAATGCGTACACAGCTTCCGACCTTCTCCTTCAGGCATGCTTTCTTGTATGCCGCAATATTGATCAGGATTCGTCCAAATGGCATATCATCAATATTCCCAAAAGCAACTAGTCATGGGCAAAGAGCCCAATGTCGCCCATTTACGCACATTCGGATGTGCCGTGTAGATGCTCATCGCACCATCTCAACGCACAAAGATGGGTCTCCAATACCTCCTAGGCATTTATAAGGGTTATGATTCACCATCTATTATCAGATATTTAGAACCCATGCTAGGCAACGTTGAAAGTCTAAATATCCTACGGTTAATGGATTTAACCGTATGTCAATGTAACTATAGTTAAGGATCACACTATCACCTAATTAAAAATTAGTAAGGTGATAAGAGTAAAACAAAAATCTCTAACTAGAGTATTGACTTATTCGATTCTTCATATGCGGAATTAAGAACAAGAATCGAATATTTCAATCTCACAAGTATGGAAATATGCACAAGAGATTTTGTTGACGAGGAAAACCCAAATTGGGAAAAACCCCGGGACCTAGTCCAGCAAAAATCCAATAAGAGTTATTGAAAACTTATAACCCGATTTACCACTCGATGGACATGAATTACGACTCCCTCTACGCTCCAACAACTATGGTGTACAGTTCTTCCACAAATTCGAACTCCACGAATTTACCTCTTACTTGATTATCAATTCTTATGCATACAACTTAGAGTCCACCAAGCCAACATGAACGAGTTGCGCATACAATCCGAATCCATGAACCAACTCCTCCCGCAAATTTGATGAGACTTCAACTTGAACTCCACAAGTCCCGCACCTTGAACCACTACGAATATGTGCTAGAAAACTTACTGGCAAAGTATAGTTCAGTGCCTACGAATATGTGCTAGAACGAAATTAAGCACCTTCTAAAATATCTGCGTGGCACTATAGACTTGGAGATATTCTACCCAAGATAAGGCAAACCAAAGTTAGTTGGGTATGCCGACGCATGATATTTATCAGACCCGCATAAAGTCAGGTCACAAACTGGTTATGTGTTCCTTTATGGAAGGACTACGATCTCTTGAAGATCAGATAAGCAGACGATGTTTGCGACTTCTTCGAACGATTCAGAGATTCTCGCGCTTCATGAAGCGGGCAGAGAATGCTTTTGGCTCAGGTCTATGATTAACTATATCAACAACAGTTGTGGACTTCGGACTATCCAAGACAAACCAACGACTATATATGAAGACAATGCAACGTGCATCACTTAAGTCAAAGAATGATTTATCAAAGGTGATGATCAAACGAAGCACATCTTACCGAAATTCTACCAAATCCATGAGCTCCAGGAGACGAAAGAAGTTAACGTTACACAAGTTCATTCTTTGGAGAATCTAGTACACCTGTTCATAAAGACATTGCCGATAGCCACATTTGAGAAACTGGTACACGGCATCAGAATGCACAGAGTGTATTCGCTCACATCAGGTGGAGCGTCTACGTCAGGGGGAGTAGTCCCACCGTGACTGGACATTATGCATGTTGTACTCTTTTTCCTTCGCACAACTTTTTCCCACTGGGTTTTGCTGGCAAGGTTTTGATGAGGCAACTAAAACGCGTCCGAAACCTATTCGAGATATAGGATTGTATTCTTTCCTTGCACATCCTTTTTCCACAGGGTTTTGTGTGCGGAGGTTTTAACGAGGCAATTATCTGAATAGGGTGGTATCCAAAAGGGGGAGTGTTAGAACATATCGGTGTACGTGTATGAGATTTGGGTCCCACCTCCATAAACTAATCTGGATTATGGGAGGAGTTCCACTCCTAGTATAATTCCTATTGGATAGGAACCTTGTTGGGCAAGTTACTTGAGGGAGAGAGAGCCTATATATACATGTAGTATGCAACCCTAATCTATTATAATATACTATAGGAGAAGCCTTGGGTTAACAAAACCTTCTCTTTTAGGTGTGGGTTAAAAAAACCTACATTATAAACATATGGCACAATCTATTATCTAATATTGGGTTGACAAAACCCTCTCTTTTAGGCGTAGGTTAAAAAAACCTACATTATAAATATAAATTCAAATTCTAAAACAATTAAAATTTCTAATTATCTAATAAAAAAATTTAAAATTTATTTTTTTTAAAAGAAGCCCCCATGCCTTGCACGGGATATGGGGGCTAGTGATAATCAATGAATAAAGATCAGCTCTTCTCTCTATTTTGTGTCTTTCTTGTTTATTCTTATGTGATTCTGAGTTATGGCTCAAGAACTTAGACCGGTGGTCAAATTCGACTGCTCAGACTGATTTTCCAATTTATAAGGTCCACCAAAAGAGTGGAGTTTAAGTATATCAAAATAATATAACACGTGGCAGGAGGGGATATGAAGTTGGCTTAAGTTTTTCAGCACTCCGAAGTACAGAGTCAGATCTTTTTGGTTAATTGGACTTGGCAAAGATACACCACTCGTTTCCATACCTAAATGTAGCCGTCTTTTTATTTTCAACAATCTCCCGCCCACCCCCTTTCTAATAATTAAAATCCACCCCCAACCAAGCAAGCAAAAGTAACGCTCCCTCCCACACAACTTGAATTTAATTTTCATCTAATCTGTGTTTGCTTAGTTATCTTTGCCACTGCATCTGCCAAGCAAAAACACGTACAGACCGGCCCCACCCAACCCTAATTTTTCCTAAAATTAAATCCTGACCCTTGGAAGTGTATCCCCAAAAACCCAATTCGCAGGAATCCACCACAAATCAATGATTCCTGGGCTCTTGGTGTTTACAGGACTACCACGAGATGGGCTAAAACTAAGGAATAATGAAGAGTATATGTATTAGAGAGTAGAATAACTCCTTGACAGACCCTTGAATTGTTTTTCAAAATTGACCCTTCAATTGAACCAAACCCCTCTTATATAAAACAGAGAGACCTACTTCTGTTATTGTCTTCTCTGGACCTTTCTGTCAAACCCTTCCCAAATAAAATAGAAAAAAATTGAGAGATGGAGAGATAGAGAGCTCTCCGTAGTTCCCTCCACACACAGAAGAGAGAAAGAGAGAGAGTTAGAGAGAGAAAGAGAGAGAGAGAGTAGTAGAACGCCATTACAGGAAACCAATCATCATGCCTAAAGGTTCAAAGAAGAGGAGAGCTGCGAAGAAAAAGAAGGAAAATGAAGTTAACATCCATTCTCCAACTGGTATTATTATTCAAACATACGAGCTCATTAACCATGCATAATCCTAATCCTAATCATCGTCATCTTTTTTTAACTCTGCATTTCAATCTCTTATACTTAGTTTTATTGTTTGATTCCTTGTTTATTTGTTAAATCTCTTAATAGGAAGTGAGGATCTGAAATCTCATGAAGACAAGGAAATAGATGAAGATGTTAGTTCCCATACAGTTAGTACTTCTTCTACTACTACATCTCAGGAACAACATCATAAGTTAGGGCAAGAGAATGAAGAAGAAGATTTAAGGGAAGCTTTATCAGCTGTATCGGCTGCTTCAGTTAATAACAACAAACCGATTGAACGATCGCAAGAGGAGGTTGTTCAGATCATTAGGAATTTGAAACCTCAGGAGGTGGAGGAGGAAAAGAAGATTGTTGTAATTGAAGGAGATTCTGATAGCAGACGTATTACTATTGATTATGTTGAGTCTGTGAAAGACTCTAATTTTATCGGTTCTTCTAGTGAGTCTGGAAACTCCTCTGGTAGTAGTGGTAGTAGTTCTGATGAAGAATCTGGATCGGTTGAGAAGAAGGAAGAAAAATGTTGTAATTCTGTTACGGACTCTTCACCTCAAGTTGATCTGACTGAGCAGGTCATTTCTGTGTCTGAAGAGGTGACTTCACCTCGAATTGCTGAAGTCACCTCGGCTGAGAAAGCTGAGGATTCAGGTTTGACGGATTTTCCACGGAAGAGAATATTGCCGGTAATTGATGTTTCGATTATTGACAGTGGTGATGGTGGTGAACATAGTAACGAAACTAAAACTTCTGAAATCTCTGATAACAAGGTCTGTAATTTAGAATGGAGTAGTATCATTTTACTAACACTATTTTTAGGTTTATCAAGTACTGAAATAACTGTTATGGTGCTCTTTCTTATTTTTGTCTTTTTTGTTTCTATCAGCATCAACAGCTGGCTCCGGTCCCGCCGACAGTGCAACCAACTTCGTGGAAGAGTTGCTGTGGATTGTTTGATGTTTTTATGAGGTCAAGTAGATAAAACTAGGTGGAGGGACATAACTGTGAGTATATTATTTCTTGCTCTCACAATTTACAGTACTATGATATGTTTGATAGTTCAGTGATTTCTCTTAGTGTTAGTTATATTTGGGTATAGTTATTCTTTTGGGGAGATTGTATTGCAGGGTGTCTAGTGCGGCGGTTAGGCATCCTTAGACGAAAGAGTGGTCTATTTGATTATCCTTCTTTATTTATCTACTGCTTGAGAAGTAATATATTTGTGTGGAATGTTTATGAATTGTCTTCTTTCTGATTGAAGACACCTTACGACAAAACGTTTATTCTATGTTCAGTGAAAGTAGATGAGAACGAGAGTAAAACTCACCCTGTACAGTTGTTTAATGTAGCAAAGTTTGTAATATTCTCATGGGGTAAAGCAGTAAACCTAATTTAAGTCAATTAGTTGAAAGAATTAGATTTTCCTAATAACAGATCCTTTCACTTCAAAGCCTGCAGTTGATACATATTTGAAAGTAGAGCCCGTGATACTATTTAAACAAAGGAAATGAACTGCAGAAAATTTAATGTTCTTGAATAGCGCGATTGTTCACTAATCAAAAAACTAAACCAATTGATCCTACTCTGCTACTCTTAGTGGTAACAGTTAAATTTTTCACTCCTCACAATGTTGGCCAGAAAAAAATTGCATCATACTTAGGTGCCCTAGAATTTAGAAAGTTGATGGAACTGGATTATCTAACCATCCTAAGGGTCCGTATGAAATTGTTCAGTAAAACCTCCTAACAAATTTTTAATGGACATATTGATTGAAGTATAATACTATACAAGGTTAAAGAGGATAGCGACCTTATTATCAATTCATCCTAAGGCTTAGGCTGACATTGAATTTCTCTTTTCTGACCTCCTTTTTTAATCTCAAAATGAACACATAGATTCAAGTTTTATGACACAAACCAGGTTTATGCATTCTTTCATGATCTTTCCTGACTTGCTATTGTACAATTATATTTCTTGGATCTTCTTTTGAAAGAAGTGCAGCCTGTCTCACAAATTTTTTCCCTAGTATAGCTTCCAGTTCTTGTTAGCAGCTGTTTGTTTTACACAACCATTCTTGTTCTGTACAACCCCACTCCCCCTTTGAATTCGGGTTTAACCAATTTTCTGTCTGCAAAGTGGAAGTCTGCATACACAAGTTGCTTAAAGCCTATATAAACTCTATTATCAGCTAATACACCAATCATATGCAAGGCTATCTTTATTCATTCTACTAATTTGCAAGATAGATTTCTAATATATATATATTTTGTTGTGATAATTGTTGTGTATAAATAGAAAGAGAAGAAAACCTTGAGTTAGTTGACACCTTATGGAAGTTGGAATCTACACCTCAAAGAAGGAAATTAATACATAAAAGCAAATAAATATGTAGACCCTTCATTGATTTCTACTTCTGTTTTGTAGTTCTTCCTTGTCTCTAACTGGACTACTTCTATGTTCTTTTATTGTTCCTGCTCATTTGTGTTAGCTGTGAACTGTAAGTCCTAAATATTCAGATTATGTACTGGAACTAGTCATATCCACAAAGATTACCTTTTTCTGAGTTTCCCTGCTCTGTTATAGAGAAGGCTATTTTGGATTTGCTTGTAGCACTGTAGTCACTTGATGGTTTCCTTTCTCATCTCTATATGATCTCTACTTTTGAACCATTTCCAGAATTGAAATTGTGTTATGAATATGCCAAGGTCTACCTTTGCACTAAATGATTGAAGCCAGGCAACTTCAAGCGTTTTGCAATAAATATTTGATGTGCTCTGTGATCTTCTTTAATGCAGAAACAGACCATGATGAGGAGTGGAGATGGAACATGAAGAGCATTTGATCGATGGAGCTTGTTTGGTTAGTCTAAGAAGGAATCTAAGGCGTACTAGTTTATGGTATTTTCAAAAGTATATATAGGTTCTCGTCATATCATGTTCATGTTTTTATAAAGAAGAATAATGGACTAGAGGGCTGACAGCGAGAACGATATTCAGATTGCATCAGGACTAATGATGCAGTTCTTTTGCAGCTTAACCTTTCTAGCTTAGCATCATTAGTCTTTTAGTGTTTTTCTTAATCTTGGAAACGCTGTACTTTTTTCTTAGTAATATATTTTGTGCCATTAATGGTGGTTGTGTATTGTAGAAAATGTCTTCATTACATTAGGTACATGGAGATTTATTATTTAGTACACATGGTGCAATGAAGGCATAATCTTTCATCAACAGCATTCTCCATTATGGTTATTTAGTACTATTTGAGTCTTAAGGCATTTTGGGAAGTATGTATTTAGTGGTTAGATTGATATTTTGTTGAATGCATGCACTAGCATCAAGTGCCTGTGAACGTAGGCTGTGTTTATTTTACCTTTTTTTTCTTGGTATATAATTCTGAAGTCTATTAGACTTCAATTTTTGCCTTTTTGATGCTGAATTGAGGAGATAAACAGTCTAAAGAGTAAAGACCAGAACTTTTCAGATTTCAGATCTGAAGTCTGAAGAATAGGAAAATGAACACAGCCTAAAACCTGATCATGGTTTTGCAGTCGGCAAATCTCTTGATCTCAAAAGTTTTGTTATCACTATGGCCTTTGTTGTACATGGTCCTCCTAGTCCTAGGTTGTTAAATTTTAATACTTGTGGTTATGAGAGGGTTAAATTTCTATAAGTCAGTGAGGGTTATAATTGGAAATTTGACACTTCTTTTCTTTTCATTTATAGAGGGTCTAAGAAGTATATTGTTTCAGGCATATGTTTATTTGGTTGTCAAAGTGAAGTAGAATGATAAACCTTTAGCGTAGTATTGACTATCGACTGGCCTTATAGGTCGGTGCTTTGCATGAGCAATTTTTGCTAAAAAGGAGTTGATTTGAGTTTGAAATTTCAGAGGTTGTGATGTTAGTTCAAAATAGTAACTGAAACTACTGGTCTAAACATGTATTCTGCACTTATAGTTGAATGACTAGTGCATGAAAATTGTGCATATAACCATCAGTGAGTTTGTGTCTTTACATTCTTTGAAAAGTTTGTTTTATATATTAGTATATAATAGGAAGGAGAGTTGTTACTTTGAAGACTTGTAGCTGAAACGGATATGAGTGGTGATCCTAGGAATCGTGACCATGTTGTTCAGTCATTTTTCTCAATGCTTCTAAAGTTTACCTGTCTTTTGGATTGTTTCTTTGCGATTAAAGTGTCTTCAGAGGCTTTTGGTTGTAGCCTTTTGTGGATTAATTCTATCCAGGTTCAAACCTGAAATTAGTTGTATGAATAACACCTTTGAGTCAATTATTTGTGGTTGACATTACAACTCCTATGCCATTTGATTGTCTATTATGCTGAAGAGTGTTTCTATCAAATCTTAGATGTAGATTATAGTCGTGCACAAAACTGAAACATGCAGATTGATGATAAACTACAATATTGTACCCACTTCTATTAATATGCTAGGTCTGGTAAAAATACCTCCTGTACCATACTGTCACCCTTAAACTCGCGGCTCTTGTCTTGGATGTAGTTTGATAGTTTACAATACTAATTAATCCCCCTTGAACAAGAGTGTCATGGATTTAGTGTTCTGTTAGGATGAAATTACCAGAGATCTAACCTTCACAGACTGGATTTTTGGTATCTTTGCATTTGGACTTCCTCTAGTTTGTCTTGTGTTCATACTTGCAATCTGACATGAGATTTAATTCGACTTAAGGGGTACAGTTGACGGAGATGGCAGCCCCAGTCTAGTATTGAATAACTATCTCTCTAGGAGAGGAACACCAAACTGTGCTTCCTTTCAAACCTAAAATAAACTTTAGTTGCAGTGTCTCTTTTCCCTTGAGGGAGAGAGTTTCAAGGGTAAAGTGTTCCTATCTTATCATATGGTCTTATTTATTGTCTGTCTATTTGATAAATTTCTGTATGGAGGAGGAGCCCTGCAAAAGATTCAACAGAAGAGCAGAACCAAAATTACACCAGTTTGAACTTTGAATGGGGGTAAACTTTGTTTTACATTCTGAATTGCACTAGTTGAATAATCTCAATATGCTTTATCTTGATTCAGTCACAAGTTCTGATTGAATATCTTTGTAAATTGCTTCTTCCTCTAAGAGTGCATCTGATGCTTAAATCTATTTGTGATTGAAGAATCCAAAGTAGGGGTGTCAATGGGTACCAAAATATCCGGAACCGAACCGGTACCGAAACAGTTTATTGCGGTTCTGGGACCTCATTTTGTGGATCCTGTTAATTTTGGATCCATTTCGGATCTACCCATTTTGGATCCGTTTAATTTAGGATCCACCCAACGGGTACCCGCGGGTATCTGGTTCCGTATAATTTTTATAGTTTTATAGTTTAATCTACTATTATACAATAAATTTTTTAAATTTTTTTTTTACTTTTTTAATTAAAAAAAATAAAAGAAACCAATGACTATTATACAATAAATTTTGTAATAAAATTAATTTTATAATTGAATAGAATACGAAAATACAAAATGAAATATTTTTCATGTGAAAAAAATTTAAAAAATAAAATAAAAACGGGTATCGGGTACCCGCAGGTACCCTCGGATTCTAGCGGTACCAGATCTGGAACCACTAATTGAGGTACCGGAGCCGGAACCCATAGAATTCGGAACTGCTTTCATATTAACGGAACTGGATCTGGAACCTCTAGGATCCGATCCGTCCCGTTGACACCCCTATTCCAAAGTACATCCATTATGACATCTGACTTTTTGTTTTTATTTTTAGGTTTTTGTTTGGATGAATTCTGCAATATTCTTTGTGCAATTAAGTTATCGATACGGGCATAAATCAAAATTTAACCAAGAGTGTCATTTACAAACAATTATAATCACTCATATATACTGTTATTTTTACATATTTTTTCCCCCAATATCTTACACAACAAATCCAGTCCAATCAAACCAATCTCAGAGACAATGTGCCAATGCAATCCTCATAAAATCAAACAAGAGAAAAATAAGAAAAACAATGGACAAAGATAAATAAATACACACATAACAGCAGCAGAATTAATTCTCAAGTTTGTCTCCGTGATGAGGCGCCATGAATGGCGAGAATGTAGATCAACTGTGTAGCAGAAAGAATAATTAAGAAAGCCTCCATTGTTTTCTGCAAAACACATAGATGCACACATCTCATTCTTCCATACAAAAAGAAATTTTGCTCTTAAAGAAGGTGCAAAAGACAGAGTGAATGAATTAGTGAATATGGTTGAACAAGAAGAAAGGTTTTGAAACCCTTACCAGACGTGAATTTCTGATCCGGTTATCGATCTCTTTACAGGCCAAGCTGCAAATACATGTAGAGAAATTTTTAACTGCACTGGTTAATAAGGGTATGATGGGTACTCGTTTACCCTGGATTCAAACCGAACTGGAACTGGTTTCCTGGGTTCTTGTTTCACATGGAACTGGAATTGTTATGATTTGGAACTTTTATCATTACCACTGGTTCTGGTTTTCGGTATTTAGATTGGAACCAAAATGGATTAGGAGTATTGATTTTTTTCCTCTAATTCTACTTTTTCTTTTAGTTATTTTTTAGAGATAAGAATAAACTATTGAAGAATCAGAATTGATATACTTGAGAACTGATCAGGTATGGAACCAGTTTCCTGGTTTTAGTTCCACCTATTTGAGTACCAAATCCAGAAGCAACAAGAACCGGAGCAAGTTATTTAATAGGTTTTGGTTTTGGGTAGTTTGGTAGTAGAACTTGATAGTAGAACTAGAACTGAAACCGAAATGTTGACACCGTATAGATTAACCAGTAAACTTAAATAATTGAACATTGATTAAGAGTGAATGCCAGCTTACCCCATGGCAAGGAGAGTTAGAGTCCAAGCGATGATTGCTACGGATGCTGCAGATGGCAAGCTGTCGGAATTCCATGAGCAAATGTGGTTGATACCAGCCAGAGCCGATCCAACACCTACGACTGATGCGATCAACGCAAAAGTAACGAAGAATCCGGTGGCAGCATTTCCCATTGGGAAGAAGATGGGTGAAAAATGTGCTGGAAGTTGTAAATTTGAATCTGCAACTCTTAAACATTAATAGTAATTAGTAAATGAACATCGTCTCATGAATCCACATATATCAATAGTGGAACCAGAATCATTAGTAATATAACAACCTGTTCCAGTTCGTGCTACTTCGATGTCATTTGAAATTGGAATTTAACAGATCGGAAAATGAAACGGCTTATAAATATTAATATATATTTTTTCTTTTCTCTATCGTTTTTAATGTTTTTGTACATATGAATTAAAAATAAAGAAGTAGAACCGAAAATCCGGAGAACTTGCCAGAATTGGAACCAATTATATTACGCTTTCCAATTACACCTAGTATTTAAGTACGAAAACTGGAACAAACTTATTTAATAGGTTCCACTTCCGGTTCTGAGTAGTTCAATAGCTAAGCCAAAAGGCCCAAAACCTATAGACTCTTTTTTTGGACCATTTCTCGATTTGTGCGTGTCATCCCGCAGGGGCCATGCTAATCTTCTCTGTATCGTTTCAATTTTATCAGATGTCTGGTCTTCAATTTTATCTAGATGAACCACTCAATGCTTGGTATTAGCCAAATTGATAAAAATTACAAAATCGGATAAAACATTTTTCGAGTAAACACACCCATTGGATTTTGCTGGTCCTCCAGTCATTTCATTTCCCATTAAAAAAAAAAAAAGATCGAAATGATTAGTTAGGGTGATGGTTTGGATATCGATGATTAAATTTTTTTTTTGATCGATAAAGATGGATGTATGATTAATTACGTACCAATGATGAAACCATAATTGATTGCATAGTTGAGCGCCCATCCTCCGATCGCAGCGACGATAACGTACATGCAGAAGTTAAGGAACAAAAGTCCAGTTGCGAGGGGCTTTAACTGCTGGTTAGCCATTTAATTAATTAACTAACAGGAAATTAATGATCAAGGACAAAGACAGGGCTTTTTAACCCTAGCTAGCTAAGATGTAAGGGATGATAGCTGGAGGAAGAAGAAGTAGAAGGTTTGCATGGAGGAGTGAAGGGGAGGTACGTATGGTATAGTCTACTTATACACTGATAAATGGATTAATTAAATATTTGGGTTTGGGGGGTATGGAAATTAAAGAATGGTTTTTTGGTTCTTTGCTTGCAAGAGGGTGATACATGTTGATGCATTGAGGTCCAAAAGTTTATTTTGGTAGGGTTGTAAAGGTGATCTTATAACGATAGATACTTCTTTGAGAAATTCAAGGCAACGAGCTTCATTTATATTTTATATATTTATATCACCAAATAAAGATCGCACTATCTTAGCCGTTGGTTCTTGATTTTTCAATGGTCGATATAAAACCACGTGACGAGTGAAAGTGATTTTTGAGCTGGCTCAATTTATTGGCTCCGCTAACAGGGAGTCAATATTCAGAAAAACCAGATTGTGATTTTGACTCGTCGAAGCTCTCATCCTTCATGCTAGAATGCACGCACTTTTTGGAGATTTACATCCCTCCCTGAGATGGACGGTGGTCCATACCTAGAAGTTTGGGAAAGACAAAATTCGAGGATGTGATTCAAATCACGAGGGGATAATAGCCATACGATGGGTTTGGCGGAAGAAAATCCCCCAAAAAGTGCGGACGTTTTAGCATTTTCCCTCGTCCTTACGACCTTCAAAGAAACCCCAAACCTCAACTAACCTGGACGAGCAAGATTGGTGGTCGCCGGAGATCGTGGGTTCTACTTCGAGGCATTTTTTCTTCTTCTTCACACTTTATTTTGGTTAGATCTACATCGGATCTCTTTAGCCTGAACTGTAGCGGACGGCTTCTTGTTCATCTTCTTCGCCTAAATTGTAGTGGACATGAAGCCACGAAATTAGATTCCATAGCTTTTTTAATTTTTCTGTGTAGCCCTAAATTCGTGTTTTTTTTAATCTTTCCTCTCTGAAAATTTGTAACCCTGGAATCGGATGATTCTTGTTCTTCTTCTTCTCCTTCAAGCTCAATCCATGATGCTTTTTTTTTCCTGTGTAGTAGCCCTAAATTCTGTTTTTTTTTTAATCTTTCCACTAGAATCGGGTGATTTTGTGTTCTTCTTCTCCTTCAAGCTCGATCTATGGTGCATTTTTTTACGTGTAGTAGCCCTAAATTCAGGTTCTTTTTTTTTAATCTTTCTTATCTCTCTTATCTGAATTCTGGACTAGTCGCTTGATTTGGATCTAAAATGAAGGAGTTATGGGCAAACTAGTGGTGGTTGCGTAGTAAAACTGAGATTTCACAGTTCAATGTTGAAAAANGTGTCACATGCATGTCATGTGACCTAAAAAAGGACCCAAATTCCCTCTTATTTCTCTAACCCAACCCAACCCAACCCCAAACCTTGGGTTAACTTAATACGTGGCAGCGTTATAATGGGCCCTAACCAACGCTCAAGATTATATCCGAACCTAACCTAAGTTTTGCTCAAGTCGACCCCAATCAACCCCCTTTCCATCATCGTCATCCTTCCAAGCTGAAGAGCGCCATGTTGATCTACCAATAAAGTCCATCCCGTGATGCAACAATTGATCAAAATGTTCAATGTAATGATGCTGGTTTGGATTCCAATCAAATTCATCTTCTTTAAACAACGGAAACGCAGGTGAATAACATCTAATTTTGGCAACCGAACCCAATAGAAGACTGAATGTATAGGTTGATGGCAATGGCTTTATCGAAACCATTTGATTTAAGTAACCCCAGGCATCATCAAGCTTATTAATTTTTTTAGACTTCAATTGTTTGTTTAAGAAATTCTCAAATTGGGTTGTACCTGAAACATAATTTCTCAAAATGTTTCTGATTTTATAATCAAATGAGGAGGCAACAATGATAAGAATTGGGTATGATGTAGAAATGGGGGAGGCTGATGATGACATACGTGATGGAGGTCCGGCGAGGATACAGATGGATTTGAAACAAAAAAGAAAAAAAAAAACCAATTCCCACAGGGAGCACCAGATCTGATGAATCTTGGAGCCCTTTAATTAATTGGTTCATTGATGTCATTAGAAAGAACTCAATACAGAGAAGGAAGAGTAGTAGATCTAGTTCTCTAAAAATTTATGATGAATTTGATGATAGAGAAGATGAAGTGGTGGTGGAGTATAAGTAATTAAGAAGAATTTTAATGTTAAAGAAGCAAAATTTCATAACAAAGATCCAAAAATGTTTTGATTTTGAAGGAGAAAAATTAATCAGATCCCTAAATACCATTACGCATCTCCCGATTATTTGCTCCCAAAATTTATGCTCTACAACTCTCGTTAATGGCGTAGGATTTTTTTTTTTGGCCGGTGGTGTTAGTGGGATGTTAAAGAAGAAGTATATATGAAGAAGAAAAGACCATTCTGTTAAGAAATTTCAGCCTCACAGTTCAAGCTTCATCATATGACGAGATTTATTTGTGCGATCTTCACTTCTGGAGGTGTATCGATCTTCAATTTTTTCTACTCTTCGATCTTCACTGCAATATGGCAGATGCTACCTTCCATCAAATATAAAGAGGTCGGTTTACATGAAGAGAATGGTGCTTCTCTTTCCCGACCAGCAAGCCATTAGGTTTAATTGGGTTTCAATCGTGGCCGATAATTTGTGGCTCATTAGGATGCTGCCACGTATTTATTTAACCTAAGGTTTTGGGTGGGGTTGGGTTAGTAAGATAGGAGGGTATTTGAGTCTTTTTTTACGTCACATGACCGGCACATGATACGAATTTGACCAATTGAATGGTCAAGTGACAGAAATAATAACAGTGGGGGGATAAGTGATTTAATGAAAGATTTGGGGGGATAAGTGATTTTCTAATTAGCAATTGGGGGGGAAAAGACAATTTGCTCTTTTTTTTTTTTTTTTTAAATCTTACCTCTCTTTCACCTGAATTCTGGACTAGCGGTATGCCTTCTTCTTCTTCAGACGGAATCAGGCATTTTTTTTCCTATTACGAGTTATTTTTTCTCTCTGATTCAGTGATTAACTGGATTTTTTTTCTTTGATTCAGTGATTGACTAGATTTTTTTTTCTCTGATTCATTGACTATTATGTGTTCTCAGGCTACCACCGTTCGTCCACAGGTCATGATCTCCGATGAAGCAGGTTGTGATCTCATAGTTCACGGTTGATTTTGGGGGAAGATTTTAGGGTTTCTGAAGAGGTTTTTTTTCATGTATAGATAAAGAGAAGAGGGAGGGCATCGAAATCCTCAAAAATAATTTGTACTTTCTGATCCATCCTGAATTTTGTCGCCCTTTTAGCCGAGCCAATAAAATGAGCCGGCCCAAAAGTCACTTGTCACTCGCCACGTGGTTTCATGTTGACCATTGAAAAATCAAGACCAACGGCTAAAATGGTGCGATCTTTATTGGGTGATATAAGGGGGGCTATATAACTGGCCTCTTTATATATATCCTTTCCATCTATATAATAAAACGGTCTTGAGATAAAGAACGATCAAGATTGACAAATCTAGATCATCCTTGCTGACTAGGACAGACATATAAAACTTCCTAATCAATGACATATTTGGTAAATAAAGATTATAATTAGTATGAATTTGTAGATAAAAGATACATGTGGAGTAATAAAGAATATGAAAGAGTGGAGGAGTGAGAAATTTATTTGAACTCTTAATTTTTTCAAAATAAAAATGTCATAACTTTTTATCTACAAATCGATTTTTAATAAAATTTATATTTTTGAAAATGATTCGCAAATATCTTCAAAATGAGACTAGTCACAAATACCAAAATTTAAAAGGAAAAAAAAGTATTTTGCGTCTGCATTGAGTATATGAATGGGGTGTAGATGGCACATGGTCGGCATGCACGATTTAGGCGACGAGAACGCGCAACGAATCATGGATCGTGCTGAAGGCACAAATTATGGCTAGTTTATATATATAATGAGGGGGGTTATATAGCCCCTCGTATAGCCCAATAAAAGCCCACGCCTTATAGGGTCCATATGAAGATGATCAAAGGACTGATTTTCGGATATGATGATCTACATGGTGAGAAGAACATTCTCACCTGAAATTAGTCTGTTTTAAAATTTTTAGCCTCATAAAAAATTTATTGTAAATCAACGATAAAAAAAAAAGTTTAAAACTTACCTATTTTTAAGGGTCTATTTGAGGGGATTAGAAGTTTTATAACAAACTGATTTTTAGGTATAATATATATATATACAAGTGCCATAGATATTGCTAGAAATCCAGTGTAACACTCTAGGACTAAACACATAGACATAAGATATCACTTCATTCATGACTTAGTTGAAAGCAAGGTGATTTGTCTTGAGTTTGTCCCCACTGAAAACAGTTGGCTGATTTACTTACTAAACCTCTAGATTCTCTTAGGTTTGAAATCCTTAGACGATCAATTGGTGTGGTTACTGTTAACTAGTTGTTTCCAACTCACTCCTTCCCTGCTTCTTGTTTTACATATCATTTTGGGTTAAAGAGTGAGTTTTATTTATTAGTTTGCTTTTTCTGCATTCTAATATCATTGTGTTTTTAAGTGTTCTTCTTGTTGTTGGCTATCTTTTATAGAATACTTGAACATATAAGAGATTTCACAAATCTAAATTGCTTTACTTTATTTTGATATAGCTTGTGAATCTCTTCTCTAAATCCACATACTCTCTTGACTGATTTATAAATCTTGTGCACATAAGAGTCTCTTGAGTAAGTGTGATTTTATCCTAGTTGAATCATTGGATAGGTTAGAAATAAAGCTAATGATTCATTAATGGACTGAACTAGCTGGTTGGACTATCTCTCACTAGGATATTGTGTTTTGATGAAGTGCTGGAAAAATATTGCTATATCTTGTTATGAAACATTACCAAAACAGTAAACTCTCGTAAAATATTTTGAGCTTGGAGAAACACCATAAGAGTGAGTTCTCGCAAAAATTATTGAACTCGGTGTTTGAACATCAAAAAGAGTGAAATCCCACTAAAAGATTGGGAACTCGATGTTCTTTATTCTTCATCTTGACCTTATAGTAATCCACTTAGTTCCAATACGGGTACTTTCTTGGTTGTGTCTCCTCGGATAAGAGTTGCTTACAAGTTAAAGGAAAATATTGGGAACAAGTTGGTGATCTATGTCTCATGCTCTTGAGTTCCTCAAGTTTCATTCAAACTCAAACATGAAGGTCATTAATAGGTAACAAAGTGAGATGGTTCTTTCATGCTGGGTAAGGTTCAGATTTGAAGAAATTGGTAATATGGATAACTTTATCTTATTTTCCTTTTAGGATGGTCTCACATAATGATATTGTTCTCTCAAACACACACAAACACCATAATCAGGATATTAAGTGTTGTGGTTTTCATTATTGAGAACTAGCTTGGCTATATTTGAATAAATTTTTGCAATTACATGATTCAGAAATTTTTATTGTGATTGTGTATTATATTATTGATAGCCTTGACAACATAATTTGGACACAACAAAACTTTTCTACTTGCATACATTGATAGCATAGATTTATTGAGTGTTAATGCATGTTGAACCGGATTAGTTTTAAGATTCAAATCTTTCTCATGATATGGTTGAGAGGGAGCTTGCATGTTTTGTTGTATATACTTATACCTGCATGCTCATTATTTGCATTATGCTAATATTTGAAAAATCCAAAAATATGCATTTTCTCCATTGGTTTTCGAAACCAGGACAGGTTCACACACTTTGGTTTAATTTCTTATCTTAGCTTTGATACATCTTGTAGCTAGCTTTGATAATTTTTGTGATGTGTGAATTATTTTTACTTGCCTTCCACCATACTTTCTTATTGTCTATCTAACTATCTACTTGGTTGAAAACTAGTTAGATATTTATTCTTATGGTTGGTTGGCTTGTATTTGTGTTTTCATACGTTGTCTTTCTCAGTTTTTCCTTGTACTTTTGTTGTCTTCTATCCTTTGTCTATTTGTGATAAAAAGGGGGAGAATTGTGTGTTCTTGTCTTTGCAAGGGGAATACTATGTGATAGAAGATATATCACATAGGGGGAGAGATTCTTGTAGCACTCATCAAGGGGGAGAGTGTAACGACCCAAAATAATTTTGTTGACTTTGGTGAGTCAAGTTGAGTCGAGTCCAACGCTTCAATCATGGAACCTATTAGGTGTTAAAATAATTAAGTCTAGGATTAAATAATGAGTTTTTGTTCGGAGCATAATTTGAAGAATTGAACCATACGAATGGATAGATCTCGGAAAGTTATTCAATTTCGACTACTCACGCGCGAAAATTAGACACTAAATGATCCCAAATCAAGGCCCAGAACACGATTTTGACTAGTACCGAAGGTACCTACGATTTTAACCTTGATATTAACCAATTAAACTTTATTTAATTGTGTATATACACTATATATATATATATATAGGTGATGTATTTAAGAGTAACTTTATAAGTTATTCCTTGTATACACTTAAGTTGTATGTATGTGCATACACCTTAGTATAACCTATATAGTCATTTATTTTTTAATTTAATTTTTTTTAAGGCCTTTTTCTTTCCACCGCCCTTTACTACTTAGGAGATAAGAGAGAAGTCTCTCTCTTTGTCTTACTTTAGAGAAAAAAAAAGAAGAGAACAGAAAAGGAAAGGAGAAGAAAGAGAAGGAGAAGAAGAAGAGAAGGCGAGAGAGAGAGAGAGAGAGAAAGAGAGAGAGAAGAAGAATAAGATGATGACGATGGTCCGATGGAGATCGTAGGGACCATATAATTTGTGGATTGAGGTATAAATTTGAAATCTTAGCTTTTCATTTTGTTTTTTTTATTAGATATTTTATGTTGTTAATCTTTAGTTTTCAATTTTAGGGTTGATTTTGTTAATAGTTTAAGGTTTGATTAGACCTTTCAAACCCTTAATTGATAAAATTGATAATTAAGAAGGTTGATTTTGACTCAAATTTACTGTTTTGGGTTAGATTATAGTTTCGGAGGTCCAAATCAATTGAAGAGGATATTTAGAGCAAATTGGGTATGTAATCCTAAAGCCCTTATTTGATTTGATAAGGGCCTAGTTTGGGAGTTATTTGAAGAACTTGAGATTGATTTTGATTTTGTGGTTAATTCTAGTGGATTGAATTTGTTAGTTGTGGCAAATTCAAAAATAGAATTTTAGGTTCAATGATTTTGAGGTATTTGGTTTCCTCTTATTAATATTAAAAGAGGGTGACTAAAGGGACTTGGACCCTTGGAGTGACTGTTTAGATTAGAATTTAGATTCCTAGACTATTCTATATGAAATTAGTATGAATTGAATTGAGTTTTGAAAGTGAATTAAATGTGTTGTTTACAGTTGGGAATGTGTACTAATACCAGTACACTAATTGGAGGAAATTAATGCAGTAAAGAGTTAGCCTTGCGGGATTTGAGGTAGGAACTTATAAATACTCTCTTATAGCCATTAAAGTACTTTCAATGCTTTTGATAGGGTTTAGCTTTGTAAATCAAAAGTAATTATCTTGCAAAGCATGCATAATTTATTTGTGATGTCCTATTGATGTGAAAATGATTCTCCAAAAGTATAGCTTTACATAGTGATGTAAAACAATAATAGTTATTTTTAAAAAATAACTAGATTCTAATAATTATATATATGAATGAGTTATATACATATATAAGTATATGGATGATTCTTTTCTTACTTATAGTTAAATAAACTATATTTTCAAAGAATCAAGATTTAATCGTTATCGAGCTTTGGGGATGGGTATATTTTCAAAACCAAATGGATTTTCGGGTTCTTATAAAATATATATGTATTTTATTTCCTTTCATCTATTGGGAGAAGTAGTTGTTTTGAGATGATGTATGGGATGGAAGTTTCCAGTTGTTGGGTATGTGTTGGTGATTCCCTATGTACGGGCTTTCCCCCGGAATATATACTATATATGTTATGCTGGGCTTTCCCCTGGCTATGATTATTATCAGCTTTCCCTGGATTATATTACGGGCTTTCCCCCGATTACCCGGCTTTCCCCGGATTATATTACCGGCTTTCCCCAGAATAATATTAGATGGAAAATCACAACATATGCATGGTTGTTACTTTTTGAAGGAAAAAGTATGTTCTACTACTAAAACTTATACTATTATATTATATATCTTTTGGTGATTCGAAAATGGATTTGTAATGCCTATACGAGCAAATCATTGAAGTTTTCCTAAAAACAATAATTTGTGCCGTATTTTCATTATGTTTTCCTGTCTCATGACAGGAATGGGACTCTCATGATATAGGAAAACTATTGAAATCTAGGTTATTCTATTTCTCTTTCTGGAAAACTATGTTTGGATAGGTACGTGTATGATTCTAGAAATGGTGAGGTTACATGCTGCCTAGATTGGGCAAAGACTTGAGGAGCGTAACAACTCCTGGATTATTTTAATGATCATTAAAATGTCTGCACGAGTCAAATGGTTGACCACCGCGACAACGACTACATCGACAAATTATAGTCAAGGGTCCACCTGAACCCAAATCATGAGCCAGCGTGCTTCTCACAAAAACCGATAAATCAGTCGCTCGGTCGGAAATCAGGAATTAACGATGGGGTTCCACATCGGTTAAGTTGGAACACGATTTTGCTCTCCGACTAGGAGCTAAAACATCTAGTCGTAGCCTCTTCTCTCTAAGATGATTACACTACGCAATATTATGATGTGAGATGTTGTTAGTTTATATTTACTTGTATGAGTAAGTGAATGGTTATCGGTTTATGTTGTAGAACAAGTACCAACTACTTTTACATTATTGTATTATGATTTCTCGATTTTCTTTTAAAACCTGCATTGTCTTAAATTCATGTTAGTGACTATTTGTTAGTATTATAAGTTTCTTACTGGGCTTTTTGCTCAGATCCAGGAGATATTATTGCAGAGGGAAACGAGGATATAGGAGAGGATTGGTCGGACTATATCTGTATCCTTTGAGGAGATCGATATAGAGAGTACGTCAACGATAGCTTTCTTACACTTGAGGTGTTGTATTTTAACCTTTTTGAGGTGTATGTTATCCTACTTGTTTTGTATATATTTTCTCAAGATATGTATATAAAACAAACACACTTATGTATATTGAATCACTTAACTCAGGTTATCTATGTATATTATTAAGTGAGGTATCATTCTAGGTTTTTAGTTTGAATCCAGCCTAGTGGATAACTAAGTATTATTATTTCGATGAAGTAAGTTAGATTGGTCCTGATGAGATGTTATATCTATCGTGGATGAATGGAATGATTTAAAATGTATTATTGTGAGTAAATCATCTCTTTTACAGGTTTATGACAGGTTGCAA
>MVGT01000189.1:2928-34432 GCA_002174775.1 Macleaya cordata
CACCCCAAATGCAAGAACCGTTTGAATTCGACAATTTTATGCTCAACAAAGATGTTTTTATAAGCTTTTGCTTTAGCACAATTTATATTTCTTTTTGGGACAAATGATAAGGTAATTGGTTATTACATTTGAATGATTTAATCTCTATATTTATTCTATGCTATAGAGCCAAAAGGTTGGTATTATAGTTTTTTGTTTTTGGGTTATGTTTTACGTATACTTCCATCTTTGGATTTTCAAATTTTTTCTGATTTGAGTTTACTATGTTAGGTTTGTATGATATTCGCTATTTATAGATGAGAATGACAAGCGGGTTTCTACAACATATGAAGAAGGGGCACTGCAAGCTGCTACTCGAGTGCAGAATTTCTCACTAATAAGGTTCTCTCCTCAAACAAGCTACAATTTTTTTAACTCCTACAAACAAATTTTTTTTTTTGTTGAAATCATATTTAAGTCTTAAAAACCTTGTGGTGTCCATTGTTTAGTCGATGGACCTTGATCTCAGTACAGTCTATCATGATCAAAGATCAATAAAACTTAGTTGCGGAATTATTTGAACAGATAGCAGCCTAAATAAGATCTTAAGTAATCGGGTGGTTCTGTTCAGTCATAATAAGGTGGTTCCTAATATCTGATTTATGTCTTGAGCCAGGACAATTCAGGTCACAATATAAATATAATCCTCCTTTTTCATTTAATGGACTATTTTTGAGTTTGATCTTCAATTATTTTGGATTTCAATGGATCAATCCAGTGGTGTAACAGATCTTCTAAATGCGTGGTACCCAACAGCTTTCAAAGGGGTTGTATATTCACATGATTAGTTATACATTCTCTTTGGGTTTATGGATGTTAGATCGCAGGACTTTGTTTTTAGAAGGGAAGACATTATGAGTGATTTTCATTACTTTGGATTGTGATAGAGTAGGAGTGATCCTTAGTCGCCTTCATTGCTGATTTGGTTCCTTGTTTGTATTTTGTTCTGTAACACTGTTATTTATGTGTCATAACAAGTTTTAACTTTCACACAGTTCCCAAATAAATGCTTTTGGTTTCTGATTATTCCATTCTGAAACCATAATTATTACATAATACTTTTAATCATAAAAAACACCATCGTTACCCAATTTTTGCTTTTATCAGTATGAGGACTGGTTGTTTCCGCAGAAAGAGAAAAGAGGTAACATAATTTGGGTTTTTAAGCTGTGGCAGGGCAAAAAGGATCCCCATGATTTTCCACCATATGCTCACATTGGTGGCAACAATTAGCATGTTTTTCCCCCCTTTAGGCATAAAGAATAATGAAAGAACCTTGCTGATGCGGGAGCACTCTGTTACTGTACTATGTGGCGTATAATTAAATACAGAGCTTAAAGGAATTGAAGGCACAACCTTCTATGGATCCCCGAGAATCTCACAGTAACTTCTTTGTTACCTAGTTGATATTTTTCCATCTATGAGTTGTTACCTACTTAGCGTTAGTTTCTTATGTAGATCACTTTGCAAGTCTAATACGATTAGATTGGCATTTTTTTTAATTGTAGTAGGAACTTTTGATTTAGTTGGAGTAGAAGTCGGGAACTTAGGAGTTAGAGTCGTCCGTAAATCCTTTATTTTCTATAGAGTTATTGAATGGAATTTATTTTTAGTTCACTAAACTTGTTAGTGAGTGGATAGTATTTTCTGACTTGTGGATTCCTGTTCTCCGAATCTTGGTGTTGTTGGTTTTAGTTCCTCCTAATATTGCAAAAGAAGTGTGGCTCCTTATTACACTTGTTCTGAAAATTCCTTTTGGGAATGGTGGGATAGAAAAACATTTGGAGCCCTTCAGGCTTCCACCTCGGCTTCTACATGAAAGGCAACCCTGATTGTGGCTAGTTGTTCCTCTCTCCTCTATCCGTTGAGATGTTAAGATTACTAGTATTTCATTCGTTATAAAAATGTGGAAAAATTTAATCCTGTTTTTCAATGTTTATTTTCTACAGTTCATGGATATTGCCTCGTTTGGTTTGCAGAGATGTCTATAGGTCCAAGCCGAGAACCAATTCTATCAAGTGGGGTTTCAGAAGATGCATTTTCAGACAGTTTAGCACTTCTGGACACTAAAACAAGCAATGATGAGGATACACAATTGCCAGAAATTTCCGGAGAGAGGGAGGTTACATCATCCAACATGGATATAAATCTCGAGCCTTATGTAGGTAAGGAGTTCAATTCTGAACAGGAAGCCAGGGCCTTTTATAATGGTTATGCCAGACATATGGGCTTCAGTATCCGTAAAGGTCCTCTTTATCGTTCTTCACGTGACCGAGCTGTTACTTCTCGGATATTTGTGTGCTCAAAAGAGGGTTTCCGGCGTGAGACATCTGATGTAAATGAGAAAGGCAATCTCAAGCGTCGAATGGCAGTCACAAGGGTGGGTTGTAAAGCACAGCTTTGGGTGAAGAAACAAGCTTCTGGGGTGTGGGTGGTGAAGCAATTTCAACAAGAGCATAACCATGAATTGACTCCAATGAAACCACATCTTCTTCGATCCCATAAGAATATGCTAGATAATGTGAAAGAATATGTAGAGACTTTGAAGGGCGTAGGAGTGGACACCAGTAAGATCCAGAGTTTATTTGTAGAGGAAGCACGTGCAATAGGCAAAATTGGTAGCACAGATAAAGATACAGAAAGTGTGAGTATTTTCTCGCCTCTATTATTCTTTCATGCATGCAGTTTATTAGCTCTTCTGATTGATAGATGGTAATTCTGAACTTTCTGTGGGTTTGCTAGGAACCACAAAAATAAAGTTTAAGCACATTTCAGTTACTCTTTTTTGGTTTGTATCTGGCTGCATGTTTAATAAAATTCTAAAACTAATGCAACTTCTAAACGTCACTATATACATTTTTTTTGTTTGTAGGAAGATAAAAAGAAGATTCACGAACTAACAGTCGAACTTCATCGTGAAAGACGAAGATCAGCAGCATATCGAGAGCAGCTACATATGGTTTTGAAAGATATGGAAGATCACGCGAATTACCTATCACAGCAAGTCGAGGACATAGTCGAAAACATGAAAGAAATTGAATCTAGAGGGAGCAAAGATCTTTCCTAGTAAATATCGTGCAAGTTCTTCCTGAGTATGTTTTAATTTGTCCTTTTCGTGGGGTGAATCAAATTCCACATTGTTTCCTTTTCTTTTTTCTTTTCTTCTTCTTCTTCTTCTCTTGAAATGCCTATATACTACTTGATCACTTTGAATATATTTAGGAAAATGTAAAGAAACTGAAATTCCTAGTGCCAGAAGATCATTCTTATGATTATGAAGGAAATAGAGCATATCTCACATAGTCACATGAAATTTTTGTGTCTTAGTATTGTTGGGCAGGAAGTCGTAAACAAGTCACTGACTCAGATCGAGGCTTTGGATTTTAGAACTGAAAGACACCCACAGGTTCTTGCAAGGAAATCTGTACAAGATGAATTGTGTTTTGTTCTATTTTTCTTTGTTCATGATTCTGGTGTGGGTAAACAAGAATTTATTGGAGGGTCAATAACTCGATTTTTTAAGCTTCTTAGTTCCTTTTGAATGCTAAATCTGTGAAACTGTGGGGATAATTAGCGGGAAGCAGCTCATGAAGATTGAATAGAGTGAAGATCATACATTTTTTAGTGGTAATTTTATCTTTGGAATCTGCCTTATCCTTTGTTTAATTTCCCACATCCAAGTTCATAGAAACAGGAAGAATTCAATGTTGTTGAATAATCTTTTTGAGCAGGTGAAAGCAAGGAAGGTGAAGATGGTGATACATGTTGGGAGAAAGTCAAATGACTAATTTACCCTTTTCTAACATTTGAACCATTAAGATCATTTGACCTACTTTCCAGAAAATATAGGTTTGAAGAACAAAAATGAATTCTTTTCCCTCTAAAAAAACTGGTTTTTTAAGAGCAAAATACCTTTGACAGTGTAATAACTGTGCATTGCTAGAACGATATCTTTTCATGGCTTATTGAAAAATAGACTTTTTTTTGTTAGCTCCACCAAACCGGCAATTCATTTTGTTTTGCTCTAAGGTAGCCCGTGGATTGTGCTGTCAGCTTGTGCACCACCTATACGAATAATCAGTTAGGAAGTAATTCATATCCAATTTACACTACTTCATAAGTTAGTAAATAATTCTCGTGAGTGGCTCAAGGGGAATAAAGTATAAGCTTTATAAATTATCTATTTTATCTTTAATTTTTAAACAACTTTTGATGAACTCAAAGTTTTAAAATAATTTAATTTTTCTCTGGGATGACCCACATAACGAGTAGAATATCTTTGCAAAAAAAATAAAAAATCATCCATTGGATTATCTTCATGTAGCTCCACAGGTTTTCTTCATATAGTTCCACAGGTGGGATGTAAACGGAGTGTAAGAATGATATATCTAAATACATATTAAAAACGTTTCCCATTTTATTTTATTTTCTCCCTCTAAAAGTAAAATTAAACCTCCCAAAACCAAACTCTCTCTAGATCTAGAATAATGATTCTCAACTAGGGACTAAACCCTAAAATATCCCAAGGAAAATAATATCTCAACCACCTTTGTACTAATTCAACCAACCTTATCAATCTATAAAACAAATTTTACTCATTCAACTATTTTTTATACTATATATTTAGATAATGCTTCTTGGATGTCTTTTACGATGAGGTGTGGAGATATATTTCAAACTTTAAATAAAGCAGATCTCGCCACCTCAACCTCGGAGTCATCCAAGGAGTACAAGTATCATTATTCTATCTATTTTATCTTAAATAATGCTAAAAGTACTCCCAAGATGACTCCAAAATGAAGTATCTACTTCAAACTTGAAGAAGTAAAAAAGCAACTTTACACAAGCAGATCTTGTCACCTCATCCTAAGAGTTATTTTGAGAGTACTTCTAGCATTATTTTTTTATTTTAGCTAGCTTTTAGAACGATGTGATTTTTCAGCTAGACCGATAGAACATCTTACAAAAAATCACTCCTTGATCATCTTCTTGTAGAATCGATATGTGGAGTTTAAACAAAGTGTAAGAATGACTGAATGAGTGGGGTGGCAAAGAAAAAAAAAATGTGGGGTGCAAGTACAAATTTTCAACTAGAAATATATTGGATGATTGACTACGTGTGAGCTATCAGCCATAAGGCATATCGAGAATGATATTCCTGAATGCATAGTAAAACGTTTCTTAGTTCTTTTATCTCTTTCTGAAAGCAAAATTAAACCTCGGAAACCTGAAATCAAACTCTCTCTCCTATCTGTTTCTCTCTCTAGAAAAACAAGAAAAACATCCCATTTTCATTTTGGTGGTTGTTGGGGCTTCGAAATTTTCTCAATCAAGTAAGTAAATCTAACTTCATATGCGTTGTTTGCTAAGAAATCGAACACCATGTACTTTTAAGTTTCATATCCGTACTTTTAAGTTTCATATCCGTCGTTGATTAAGAGTTTAATCGAGAATACCTGAAACGAAACTCGATAAATTTGTTGGCTTCCTGAGTTTTCGAACAAAATTCGATTTGGGTTTCTCACATTTCCTCCATTAATGGTCTTTCATTGAAGAAATTGCAGATTTTACCCAATTTTGCTACTTTTTTTCTCTGGTTTTCAACACTTTAGAAATCTAGGGTCTGCTTGGGTTTGACCTAGAGGATCACTTTGATGGTGGGTTCATTCTTTAGGGTGGGTCTTTTTCAGAAACTTGTTTCTATGTGTTTAAAGTAGAAATGAAGTCCACCACATTTAGTTTCTGTTTCCGCCAGACCTAAGAATCCAAAGAATGTTGTGGCTTGTGGGTAGCAGGTATATTCTGATATTTTACCATCTTTGTTAGTGTAAAGACCAAAATTTGACTTAATGACCGTTTCTTCTTTTCAATTTTTTTTTATTGTATCTATGAATTGTTTTGTATTACAGTACCAAGTTTATGATCATTGGAATTGAGTATAAGAAGCCAAAATGCCAAATTCATTTAATCCCCTCGGTAGGTTGGATTGCGTAGTTTCATGTTGTAAATATTAGGATGCAGGTGATGAGTAGAAGATTTTATCTCACAAAGATAAACTAGGGTAACCATATTCAATATCAAATGTGATGGTGTTTGACTTGCATTCCATGTGTTGTGTAGAAATGAAGCTTTTTGTTTTCATTGATAAGATATTTCAATGGTTTAAGGATGTGATTGCCGATACCTTTTCTTTGTAGTGGATGGTGAACCTCATATGGGTGAGGAAGACGAAATGATAGAGAGTTCTACTAGTAAAGAATTAGTTGAATTTGAAGGAGATGCAAATTATGAACCATACATAGGTATGGAATTTGAGTCTGAAGAGGCTGCCAAGCTCTTTTATGATGCATATGCTACACGTATGGGCTTTGTCATGCGTGTTGACCGCCGATCGTTGCGTGATGGGAAGGTCATATGCCGTCGACTTGTGTGTAATAAGGAAGGTTTTCGCAAATCTAAACCCACAAAGAGTGAAAATAGGAAGCCAAAAGTGATTACACGTGAAGGATGTAAAGCAATGATCATGGTCAAGCAGGAGAAGTCCGGTAAATGGGTTGTTTCAAGATTTGTAGAGGAGCATAATCATCCATTGGTCATTTCTTCTGGCAATAACCGCCGTACTTGGCTTCTGGCTCAAACTCCTGTGAGTTCTCTTAACTTGTACTACATAAAACTAACTTGTGTTTCCATCTTCCAACAATTCTTATTGTGTCTTCCCCTTGTGCATGGTTTTGTGTCATATTTTTCAAAGATAGGATTTAGCATTGTTCTGTTTTATCTTAATTTTCAGATCATTCCTAGAAGACTTCGAATTTGACCTGAGCAATTTATTTTTTGAAAGAAAAGAGCTAGCACCCATGTGCTCACGTATCCAGCTGTCAGCCACGTATTACTAAATCCTGTGATTTGAAGGTTTTTGTAGGATAATGCTGCAGTCATGGGTTTTAGGAAGTGTTAACAGTCATATAAGATTTTTATTTTATTTTTTCATTGATACCATTTACAATCAGTTTGGTCTTGTTTCCATTTCAAAGTGAAGTTAATGATGGTGTAGAAGCCTTTCACTGAATATATGAGAAGACTAAAGAACTATGGTCGAAGGGGATGACGATGAGCAATGGAAAACAAATCCTCTTATGTTGTTCCTCTGGAAACCAAAAGAGTCATCAAGTAATGCATTAGTTTATAATCCATTTAGTACTATTCCTTTTCCATGTTGGTTTGTTTGTGGCATTCTACGCTTTCAGTAAGAATGAATTCTTTATTGATGAAAATCACAATTAGATTTTTGTTCCTCTAATTAACACCCCTTTGGCAGGGAGACAATTGATTAAAGAACGTCTTTAAACCTGAAAGCAGGCAATTTTAGAATAGGTTAACCTTTTGGCCAGCCCTCATAGAATTGTAATTAGTCAAGAAATTATGATAATGATGACAATTTGTTTGGCGTCCTACACCAAAAAAACAAACTCTATTAATTAGGTTTTTCCTCTTTTTGAAGAAAAGAAGTGTGAATGAATATATATTCCCAAGACTCCTTCAACTTCCTACTGCTAGTACTGTAGACAATTGTATATCCCCATGGCTTCATGTGTAATAGCGAATGAGAGTGAACTAGCTTTGCCACCTTAAGAATATCCAAATAGACTGTGATTCCATGCCTTTCTGAAGCAACTAATGTTAAGTAAGCGCGTACTATTTTGCAGGATGACAAAGATAGGAAGATCCAGGAATTATCCACTGCTCTACAGCGAGAGAAAAAACGATCTGCCTCTTATCAGGAACAACTAGTTATTGTTCTTAAAGATGTTGAAGAACACACCCAACACCTATCGAGAAAGATCGAAGACATAGTTCAGAATGTGAGAGATATTGAATGTACAAAGGTGTATACAATCTGCATATGATCTCCATCTTTTCAGAGTGAGAACCCATGCACCAATTTTCACTCTGTTAGTCAGAATTTCCTATGCCGATCGTTTTGTTTCCATATTGTATAATCATCTTTGCTTCTGCAAGTAGACTGTTAACTAGAACCTGCTTCTATGTACTTCAATGGTGCAAAAGAAAAAGAAAACACTTCAATGGGTAGTGAAATTTTTTGGTTACAAGTGCATGTATATCTCAGGCAGAAAAGAATGGTAGGAGATCAACTCCAGCATTAAATGAATGAGGTATGTGCAGGTGCATTGAATGTGTTACAATCGATGTGAGTTGTTATTTTTGATTTTGAGAGCTGCTGTTTGGCCCGACCAAATGCCAGATTCTTATGTGGCATGGTGGGTCCCACTGCCACATAAGTTGGAAACCCCCTCATAACACTTTTAAGAGGGGAAAAGTGGTGGGTCCCACACTGCCACATAAGGATCGGTCATTTGGTCGAGCCAAAAAGCTTTATTGATTTTTTAGCGGAAATTTTGGGAAGATAAATTTCATTTGTTCCGCCCCTTAATTATCATATGATTGGTAATGGCATGTTAGTTTTGTAGTACGGACAACACAACCAGAAAATAGTTTGTCTGTTTTACGGAACCGACACATGAATGGATCAATGATAACAAGGTTTAGAATTCTTTCAGGATGCTGTATTTACACCTAATTTTTTACAGCGCTCCTACACTCACCCATCTACAATCTACATGGCCTGGATGTAAATGATGGAGGAGCCATGGTCATCAATCATTATCTTCACAAAAAAAAAAAAAAAACATAATTCTGAACTTATTGACTCAATTATAAGATAATTAAAATTTTAATTTTTTTGGTTGATTAATTTTACCATTAATCTTCAACTAACTTTTGATCAAATTAAAAGTTTTGGAACTATTTGATTATTTTCTGAGGATGACGACATTTTTAGATCATCTCCGGTCTCAACATCTTCATGCTTTAAGGAAGAAGGAAAAAAAAAGTTTGGAGTTTGGACCTTAGTAACCAGAATCTTGGTATAAGAGTGATGCTTCCGCTCCAAAACCTCAAATTCCCCAATTCTTAGGTTTAGACTTTTGCACAAAAAAAAAAAAAAAAAAAAAAAGATTTTGCCACACTTTGGAGTTTGAAGATGGAGTCCACCTCTTTCCAAAAAAAAAAAAAAATGTCAACCCTTTTGTGGTTTGACTCACCAAGTTGACTTTGCGAGGGCCCTGAACAAAAACGCAGGTGCGTTTATCATCCCCAATTCCTAAGCAATATTTAACCGTTACGCAATGAACCATTGATCAAGGCGTCTGTTTTGTTTTAGACTTAAGCCTTTAGACCAACAGCTGGCATTTAGATTGGCATTTAATTAGAGGTGGCTGCTTCCAACAGGAAATTTCTCCCATTTGTATTGAAAATTGTGATACTTTGAGTCCCAACCGTCAAATCCTCAGTCATCATCATCATCATCATAATCAAGACGACCAACTCCAATCTCTCTCCTCTCTCTTTCTCTCTCTAGAAGTTTGAAGAAGAAAGAAGACTGCAACCTGGGTTTCTCAAATTTGATCTTCTCAGAGGTGAAATCAAGTAAGTTCATCTTTCTTTGTTGTAGTGATCTATAATTTTGTCTTTTTAAATTATTTACTTGTATAATTCTAGCAATCAATGATCAAGGTTTAATCACCACTGTTAATTAAGTCTTAAATTCAGACTTTGATTGATATAAATTCGAAAAATCTATGTTGGTTTTCAAGATTTTTCTGTTCTGTGAAATGCAGTGTGTGCTCTTGAATTTTGGGTTGGATTTTAATTGTTAGAATTGAAGCTCGACTCGTTGTTGTGCTCTCAGAAAATGCACCAAAGGTGTTTGATAAAATGTCTAGTAGAGATATTTTCGTTGATTGTTGGAGGGGAAGTTTTCTGGAGTGACAGTCTAGGCATTTTCATGAGTTCCCTGTCAGTTGAAATGCTAAGGTGACTAAATTGGGTAGAACAATTTGAAAATGTTGAAAGCAAAGTGCTACTTATTGCCTTTGGTGGTAAGCTACTGAGATTAAACTGGTGACACTCTGACATGCTGAGGTAGAAACTGTTCATGTTTCCAGCTCAGCTTCAATATATAGAGGAGTCCCCACCACCCCAGTGACGAGGTCCAGAGTGTCGCTCTAGTTAACTTGTCTTTTTGATTAATCCTATATGGGTTTCTAAATAAACTGTTACAGGCAACGGCGAGACACAGGCACCGTCTGTATTGAATCAGGCATTTACCTAAAAACTGACGTGTCAGACATGGGTAATATCCCTTTTTGAAGTGTCAGCTCTGGATTTTGTTCATCCCTCGTTGTAATAATATCTCGTTGTAATAATATCTCGGTGTTAGAATGTCTAAGTAACATAGCAATAAAATTGTATTAACTTATTTTTCATATATGTGTTTGGGAAATATAATGAAATTACACGTAATTTTGTTTGGCAGTGGATTTAGAAACCCGTCTTGATGATGGATTTGGAGCATTAGATTGTTCTCTTGACGGAGGAGAGTTCATAGATTGTGAAGAAGATGCAATTCTCGAACCATATGAGGGTATGGAATTTGAATCTGAAGATGCTGCTAAAGCCTTTTATGATGACTATGCTAGACGAGTAGGTTTCATCATGCGTGTCATGTCGTGCCGTCGTTCAGAGGTTGATGGGAGAATTCTTTCCCGTCGACTTGGATGTAATAAGGAAGGCCATTGTGTTAGTATTAGAGGCAAACATGGGCCGGTTAGGAAGCCGAGAACAAGCACACGAGAAGGTTGCAAGGCGATGATTCTGGTAAAGATAGAGAAGTCTGGAAAATGGGTTGTTACAAGATTTGTAAAGGATCATAATCATCCACTAGAGGTTTCTGCCCGTGAATGTCGTCATACCATGGTAGGTCAAGTTCTCTTCAGTTATGTACATTTCCATTACTCTTCAGCTATGCTACTTTAATCTATTGTCCTGATTCACCTAATTACATCTTTCAGATCCTTTATTCTCTCAATTTCAGATTTCTTCATAACAAAAACGCTCCATTTTCTAAAATTCCATGTTGTACACACATGCTGACTCCTGTTATGAAAGGAACCTTTATGTTCAAATAGTATGGTTTCTGCTTATCTTTAGCATGTTGTTTATATGATTTAATGTATATCATGTTATCCAAACTGCAATCGATAAAAAAACAAGAGAAAAAGAAAAGAAAAGGGGTAAACCAAGCTGCATTCTTTTCATATTATAACCTTAATCATGAGATGAAGTAGTAAAGTATTTTAAAATGTGTCAACAAATTGAATAAAATCTGCAGGCATTTTGGCTTACTTGGGTCAGTGTCTTACACTTCATACCATGGTTGGACATCGACACACTTGTAATTTGGATGAGATTTTTTGTTATGTGGGATGCTTTCTTTTTGTTTCCATATCTTATCAATGCATTAATTCTATGATTTCTGGAAGTTTTAAAATGCTTTTCGGCGGTTACTCCAATGTCAGTGGCAAAGAAAATTACTGCATAAAGTTCCCCGAGATATTATTCAGGTCCTTTTTCATAAACCTTGTGTTTTTATGCTAATAAATCTTACCTTTTTTAAAAGGAAACATTTTAAACTCAGGGTATCAATCTTGGACTGGTCCTGGCAGTTGAGCCAGTCAATTGCCCCCTAAATAGTTTGAGTTGACATTGACCACAAACTTGAATTTACCTTTATTGTTAACAAAACAGATTGACCAAAGTGGTTTACCTTTTCAATGACCAAGGTGAACTGGATGCTTCACTAATTCAAAAGGTTAACCAACTTTATAAGAGTAAGGGTTGAACTGTTTTCCTAAAAGGGGGAATGGGTGGATCGGAGTTTGAATGTAGGAAGATTTTTAAAGGCTAATTATGATCTTGGAGTCAATCAAGAGCCATTCTGACGAGTTTCATATATGTTTCTTAAGAAGTCATTTGGACATCAGTTTAATTCCATAAAATGCAACAAGCTGGAAAGGGAAAGACTCTAATTATTAGTTTGGTGGCGTGTGTTAAACCAAAAAATTCCCTTATTGTGATTGTGATGTCAGGAACCATCAATTAATGTATCATTTTGTGGTCAAAATGGACCTGATCATATTTTGTTTTGGATGATTATAAGAAAATATTGCGAGTATCCAGAAAAGTTCGATATTGAGTACTTAGGACATCGGATCTGATCAGTCTCCATCCTAAGATATCTGCCTTGTAGGACATTGGATGGTTTTGTTTGGTGACCCATGTTAGTTCTACAGGCATGCTTCAAAGTATAGTTTCATTTTTGTCACAACGGAGACATCTTGTTCTTTATGGGGTTTGTATCAATTTGTGTAGGGGTTTGTTGTACTGTCTCAATCTAGACATTTCAGTTTTAAAAATTCATTAAGCCTTTTTATTTTTTTCACTTTCACAAAAAAAAAAAAATTCATTAAGCCTTTAAATCCTTGATGCAAGCAATCAGATTCTGCATCTAATTAATATTGAAGTCATTTCTGTATCAGTTTTGTTTAGAAGAATTGTTTGATTTTCAATTTGTTTCTGTTTGTAGGATGAGAAGGATAAGAAAATTCAAGAACTAACAGCAGAGCTTCGACGCAAGAAACGCTTGTGTGCAGCATATCGAGAACAGCTACGCACATTTATGAAAGACGTCGAGGAACACAATGAACAGCTGTCTACAAAAGTTCAGATCATAGTCAGCAATATGAGAGATGTTGAGTCCGAAGATCAAGAGCTTTCACAACACAGATAGCGCAGCATTTAGTGAGTATACCTGTATAATTTCTTCTCAGATGTGTTAGCTTTCATTTATCAAATTATTTATATTTGAACTGCAGAATCTATTTAACTTGGAATGAACTTTGCTTTGGTGCTTCGGATCATCTTCGGTCTAATTAAGCGTGGGTAAACTTTGATTCTTGGTTCCCCTTAACTTTAGATTACGTCAATAGAGAAGAGCAGTAGGAGATCAACCGCGAAGTGAAGCTTACCAGAGATTTCTACGGTTCAATGCAGAAAAAGAAAACAATGACAACAGACAGAGACAGTTGTTGTAGGATGGTTATCCATGAAACCAAATTACATCAACGAAGACCTTCGCAAAGAGAAATAGATTCTTCGGTCAAGTTTGAGTGGTAACAAAATTTGTAAAAAAATTCAGCATGCAGATGTTTGTAGCAAAGCAAACTTGCTTTTATAGTGCAGAGGTCTGGGAAAGGGAAGTCATAGTTTGGGTTTTTGTTGGCAGCTGACTTGGTGGAAGAATGTATTGTAAAGTCTTGATTTGGTAACTATTATAAGCAAAATTAGAAAGTCTTGCATAGAAATCTTGCAATCAAAGTCAGATAAAGCAGAAAATGGGATATGGGGAACAAAAAAATCTAATTTTGATTTTTTGAATCTGCAATTCAATTGGAGGGACTCTATCTGTAACGGTGTAACCATTTGTATAAAAATTAGTTATCTGAAATTGATCAACTGGTGCATTATAATGTTTACTATGAACCAGGTAATTTAGGGAATCTATTGATCAAAAAAAAGAAATTTAGGGAATCTATCTACATTTTTTTCTTGTTTAGTTAAAAATAGAATTGCCTTATTAAGCAAAGCCCAAAATTTTGATTTTTTGTTCTGAATTGTTTTTCAGGAAAAAATAAAAATGAACTAAATAACTTATACCATTATCAGAACAGCAAATCAAAGCTGTGGGTTTTGCTATGTGAGAGTGGCTGAACATAATCAAATTCCTATATGGACCACACGACGGAGGCAGCTGATATGTAATTTGACCTACTGTGGTCTGCACCCAACCGGCTGCCACATCATGTGGTCAGCTATTGTGGTCTATGTAGCATTACCCCGCTTTACAAATAGAATCCCTCTGTTTAGGGTGAAACAATTATGACGGTCGGTAAGTCCATTATGTCTGAATACAGATCCAAGATTGTTGATTCTAATATTTTCATCTGAATGACCATTAGAAGAAATAGCAGAACTATTTTTGTAGTATTCCCCTTGAAAGAGAATTTTTTTGAAAGAACTGTTCAAGGAACAAGTGATCATAGAATGTAATTGATGAGTTGATCCATATCATATGGAGTGAGAATGGTGAATCCTGCAGTCGTCCAACTTACACAACACAGACATGCACTTAAACTGCAACTGCACCCTCTTTTATGTTTAGGCAAAGCAGCTATTAGACATTGAAAGATCAATCAAATTGGACAGTTAACCGTCGACAAGAAACAAACTGATTTACATTTTGTAGCTCTGTATTCCATATTAAGAAGCCAAGAGTAAGACAACAGTTCAAATAAGCAACCTGACTTGCAATATATCTGAGTACTAAGAAGATAGATGCCTGCTTTGCTTTCCTGATTGATTCATAAATGATTTTTTCATTTAATTTGTCAACAAGTTCAGAGTAAGAAGAAAATCAACACAGATTTAACATAATATTCAGGTGCATGGTCCAGCATCCAACCTGAGTGCAGCATAGTGTCTTCAAGGTCCGGCTGGATGATGAGGAATCCCTGATATCCCATACACCATAGGTGGTCTAGAAGCTGTTTTGATTGCTTCAGTTGTTACCTGAGGAATTTGTAATTCAGTACCTGGACAAGATTAACGCAGAGTTCCTTCAGTACCACTTGCCTTCTTATCTACCATTTGGTTTTTCGCTTACAGGATCCCTCAATGTGATGGTTGCACCCAAATGATTTGCAACAATCTCTTCACCCGCATAATTTTCATGAGATCTGGGCCGATTGAAGTCGATTTCTAGGAATATGTCTATCTCCTCCAGTGCTTGAGTCAGTATTCTTTTAGCAAATGCACTAGATTTTTCAGTTGTAGAACCCTTGACGGCTAGAGTTTGAGCCATGTGGGCCAACTCATTATGTCGTGAAGTCATGGGTGAACAAGAAGGAACCTGAACTGATTGTTCATGATCGTTAACTGCAGCTCTGGCTCTTGCATCCTTTGTCCACCTATTCAAATAATACTGTGATGGGATATCAAGCAACCTTCTGGTATGCAATACTTTCAGCGCATGTGCACATAAGATACCCATGAACTCAAATTTTTTGCAGCTGCACTTCACTGTATTATCTGATGTGTCAAATGTAATAATGCATGGTTTAACATTTTCAAAGGATGATACCTTGTATGTGTAATTTGTCCCATCCTCACCAACAACTTCTGGAAATAGATCCAACGTACCAACATACTCATCCTGGAACAACATGAAGATTTTTCTTGTGTATCTCTCTGCTGCTCGGGCTTCTGCTGGCCACCTAGTACGCAAATCTGGTTTTGTTTGCCTAGAAATAGAATCTTGATGTTTTTCTTTCTCACGCAGAATGGTTAATACTTTGTCATATAGAACTAGAAACTCTCGCAACGGCATAGTTCTCTTGAAATACTTCTTCAGAAACTTGCTCATACCTTCACTTCCTCGACCAGTTGTAAAACCCGCACAGAAGTATTCTTGTCCATATGCATGCACCCATTTCTCCCGTATCTGGTATAAACCTTGCAACCATTCATTTTCTGCCAAACCATATTTTTCAATCAGTGAACCCCAGTTGGATTGAAACTCTTCTTCTGTCTCATTCTCATAAATGCAAATTTTGAAATCTTTTGTGAAAGGCTTAAAGTTTTCAAAGACATCACAGAGGTGCTTTGTAGCTTCTTGATAAATATGCCATGAACCTAAACGATGATGTGTATTCGGCCATACCTGTCTTATTGCATCTGAAATAGAAATTGCTTGGTCCGTAAAGATTGTCTTTGGTTGTTTTCCATTCATGGCATCCAAGAAAGTTTGAAATAACCATAAAAATGACTCTGTGGTCTCATCTAATATTAATGCACAACCAAACAGGATAAGTTTCCCATGATTGTTCACTCCAACAAATGGTGCATAAGGTTTGTTATAATCATTTGTCTTATATGTTGTGTCAAAGCACATCACGTCGTTGAAGAAGCTATAGTCTATCCTTGACTTAGCATCACACCAAAAACAACTGCACATTTGGTTATTGTTATCCATCCGTATTGCATAGAAGAAATATGGGTTATCTTTCTGCATTTGCTTGAAGTAATCTAAGAGAAATTGCGCATCTCCCATTTCTAGAATCTCATTAAGCCTCCTTCTCTGTAGGTAATTATTGCAATCCACTTGCATAAAGTTGAGATCTTGAGACCCTCCTTCTTCTAAACTCGAACAAGAATAAATACCAGGAGATCCTATCCTTGCTAAATGAACATCGTCGATTACTCCAGCTTGGGAATCTTGTAACTTCCGTTGTGACCTCAAAGTATGCACTTCAGATGGAGGTGCAAGCTCGTGATTATGTTTTTTAATAAACTCTACTACAGAATACCTTCCATCATCTTGTAATTTGATAACAAGTCGTGCCTTACAATCAGTTCGAGTTGGTGGCCGAGCTTTCACCGGAGGTCCCCTTGAATGTGGACAACGAAAACCTTCCTTGGAACAACAAAAAACTCTTCTCGAGATTGTCTTGTTTGCACGATGGGTCGATGAATTTTTCCGTACACTGAACCCCACAGATCTAGCATACCGATTATAAAATTCATATGCTTGATCATCTGATTGGAAGATCATACCAAGTTTTGGAGTCTCAAACACAAAATCTGTGGAAACTCCAAAGTCTATTGCCACTGAAAGGTCCCCCGTACGCATAATATCATGGGCATCTTGATTCTCACTCTGTGAGACTAACTGCTCAGCAGCTTCATTAAGCTCAAGTGGATGTTCTCTTCTTTGGATATCCATCCTGCAAAAGAAAAAGAAAAAGAAAACCTTATTTAACACTTAAAAAAATGAGGAACATTGTATTTCCAAATCAATAGAGCATTGGAGCGCATAGACTGATACAAACATGCTCAAATACAAAAACATGACAAAACAACAACGACCTACCTACAGAAAAAGCAAGGGGAAATCTGGGCATCAGAACATTATCGAACAACTTGAGAATTGTAGTGAGCAACAATGGAGATAAAGATAGGCATCTCAGTTCATTGAAAAAATATTAAAGGGATCAGCAAAAAATAGTCAGAACCCTGAAAATACATAATAGATAACCTTACATATTACAGAATAGCCTTGAAACCTAAATTTGAGGACCGACAACTCACTAGACTTTAAGTTTTTTATATGAAATTGAATAGAGAACAAGAAATTCAAACAGAAATTGCAGAGGTAAAAGGGCTTCTGCTCGAAAAAATAAAATGAAATAAATAGAGATTTGTCTTACAGTTCAGGACTTGACCATGGGAAACAGTGGAGCTGAGGTATCATCTAAATCCAAGAAAACAACATCACCTGCAAAGGTGATCCAAGAATTTATTAGATGACTACAACATGTAAAAATTATCAAAAAAGTAAATACATCTAAACCAATAGAAACTTCGAACAGTTAATTTTTTTATCTGCATCATGAAACAGTTAAAAAGTGTTTCACAAACCAACATTGAGATGAAACTTGACTGTGTGGCAAGTTACCATCAATCACTATATCGTGCTTTTGCGAGATGATGACAGAAAAAGGAATAGTAAATGCATATGCTTAGAAGGGCAAAGAAAAATGAGACAAGATACAACTGATAAATTGAAAGGAACATGAGGAAACAACTCAACCATATTTCAAATACCGCTTAGAATGACGAAAGATGGACCAAAAAAAATTTGTTCGTTAGACAGAATGTAAAATGACAAATAGCGACCGAATGCTTTTCTCCTTAAACAATGCTCAACACCCCAATCACTATCAATTGTGATTATATTTTCACGATAACCTCTCATTATTATTTTTTATTCTAATAGAAGTCCAATTTCTATTCAGAAATGCATCCATCTTTCCAAATTTTGAAGATATTTGGCCAAAATAAAGTATAAAAAGGATAATAGAACGGTAAACAATCGCAAAAATTGATGTTTCATAATTCAAATTTCAAAAAAAAAAAAAAAAAAACTCAAAACATTTCAAACCTTGTATGTACCCACTCTTAGCCAAAATGATCAAGATACGGCCTCAATAAACCCAGATAGGAAAAATAAAAATAAATTAAAACACATTGTCAGCCAAAAAATCCCTAAAAACATTCACAAAAAATATATATATTTTCAATACAAATCAAATAATTGCCTTTTTAACTCAATAATTCTCTCTAAATGTATAAGTAATATAACTGAGGCAACAATTTGTGCTCACCAAAAACAAATTTTCCAGCTTCTTCTACTCTTTAAACTGAACTTAAATAACAAACAAATAAAAGCTTCTTCAGATCAGGCAATGAAAATGAAGAACAGAAACCCTAATTATATCCCAAAAAAACACAGCAAAAACCTACTAAAGCCCAAAATTCTCAACAACTCAGAAACCCATGAGAGGGAAACTAAATCAAAACACAACTAAATCAATCCCATCATATAATTCAACCAAAAAAAAAAACCCTAGTGTGAAAAAATACTTCACCAATTACATGCTAGAAAATTTCGTAAAAATATGGGTAATTTCTAACACAAAGAGAAAATATAGAGAGAGAAAGAGAAGTTACGAGCTGAGATAGACGAGGCCGGAAGGCGTCGAGTGTTTTGGGGAAATGATCGGACGATGGCGAACTCACCAGAGCTGAGGAAGAGCAGAGGAAAAGAAACTTTGATCTCTCGAGGGATCAAATTATGATCTCTTGCGGGTTCAGAACTGCAACGTGGACACAATCCTATAAAATGTTTTGGGCTTTTGGCCCACTCGCTCGTGGACCTACGAGAGTTTACTTATCCGGATTCCGGAACCTAGACCCGTTTTATGGGCAGGATCGTATTGGAGTAAGCCAGCATATGATTTGGACCATCATCCAAAACAGGGGTTTTGATTAGGGCACATCTCCCAAATTAGTTAGGCACCCAAGTCAGAAAGTCAAACGTTTACAAGCTTGGGGTTAAGCCTCTCCTAGAAGCATCATGAACGATGCAAAGAACAACGTCTCAAACAACCATCGACGCGTAAGAAAGAAGTGTTGTTAATGATGTAGAGAACATAATCGCCAATAGGCGAGGAAAAGTATCATGATCGATGTAGAAAAGCTAAAACAAATGACCTAGAAAAGATAGATAAGCCGTCAGATATAAAGTACTTGAATGCGCTTGAATTCTGCACAATCCTAACATTTTCTATAACAATTTGATGCAAACGGGTTTCAAACCTAAGTCTATTTTATCAACAACAACAATAACAAATTTTACCAATTAAAACTATTTTGGACATGCAAATTATTTTAAGAGTCTTTTACTTTACAACCCTCAAAGTTCTAAATTTATTACATTTAGTACCTTCAACTTTCAAAAACTCTTTTAAAACCTTACTTTTTAAAGTTGGTTACATATACTACCTTCATTTTACAAAATACCATAAATACCCTTTCAATACTAATCTAATTCTATTGGTCATCCTTCCTCGTATTTCTACTACTTCATTGTTCTAAACCAGATAGAAGAGGTCCTTCAATTCACTTTCATTACTTTCTACCATTCAATATAGATGATTGGGTGTAGTATATATTTATTTTTCCTGATCAATTATTTTAAATCGAGTTTTTTTCTCTTATTATTTTGTAAAACAGAGTTTGTATGGATTATTAGGGAGGACCTTTACTCTTAGATGGAAAACAGAGCCTTTAAAAGCCATGACTGGTTCACAAACAAACCACATTGGACTAATGCGTTCCCCTAGCAAAACAAATCTGACAAAAGCATCACATTATTGATCTTAAAACCCAAATTCAATTTTATTCATTTATCCCTCTTTGATTCTCAAATATTTCTAACTTTGGGTCGACAAAGAAAATTAAGAAGAACCAAGACGAAAATTTCACATAAAGAAGACAAACAATGAAATTTAAAAGCCCTAAAATTTAAGAACCCCATTGTCCTTCTACAACCCTAAAATTTAAGGGCTAACAACCCAGAAACAATCTCTCACTCTCCCCTTACTTTCATGGAGAAAGGATGGAGATGGGATTGGTGCCTTGATGGGTCTTCAAGAAACTGGATTCTCCCAAATCAAGCCTAAATCATAACCCGCAAGGAAAGAGCGAGAAAGATGAATTAAAGGGGCCTCTTCTATATGTAAAAGAAAAAAATAATCGATGGAAGAAGACGATGACGAGCCTGATTTAATAAAGGGGTATTTTTGGTATTTAAAAATTTTAAGGTAGTATTTGTAACCAACTTGAGAAAACAAGGTTTTTACGGAGTTATTAGAAGTTGAAGGTAGTAAATGTAATTAAGTTACGACTTTAAAGGTTGTAGGGGAAAAGACTCTTATTTTCATGATCAAAGTGAGTCTTGAAAATCACTTGGATTAGCTACATAAGTCAATTATTGTATATGTTTTGACTTATCAGGCTTAGTAACTTGTTACCTTTGTGCACCTAAAAATATTGTACAACGAACTATCGTTGATTTCCATCAAACTTTTGATATGATTATAAGTTTCGAGAATGAATTGATTTTTTTACGAAAATAATCTATATAAAAAGAAGAAAATATCTTCACTGAAAATCAGATTTTAGATCATTCAAAGATCATATACTAGTCCTAGTGGTTGTGGTTCTAGTACTCAAATATATGGACCCGGATGAGGGATAGTTGGATAAATAACAGTTCCAGTTCCAGTTCCAGTTCCAGTTCCAGTTCCGGTTCTGATTGGATTCGATTCCAACAGAATCCAAAGACTAGAAACAAAGGTTTTTACCCAAATCCCAAAATGGATATCAAAAAATGGGAGTAGAGAAGAGAGCGATGTCTCGGTATCCAAAAACCCGGTCTCATTTAAAATTTTTGCTTCCCAACAAAACATCCCGCACAGGATTTCTTTTCCTCTTTTAACCTACCCCCTCTCTTCTCTCTCTCTTCTTTCTCTCTCCTCTTTCTCTCTCTAAAAAAAACGAGAAGAAGAAGAAGTAGAAGAAGGTGGAGCTAAGAATCGAGTAAGTTTCAATTCTGTTTTTTTTTTTCCCTCGTTTGTTTCGTTAAATTCTTGTAAGAGACCAAAAATTGATACTTGAAAGAAAAAATTACGCCAAAAAATCTAAAAATTTCATGATTTTTTACCATAATTTCGTAGTACCCTATTAAACTTGAAATCGTAAGATAATTCGGAAATTAAAACCAGAAGGTTTAATTTTTTTTTTCCGATTAAATTGTTATCAACTGAAGAATTAAGAAACTGGGAAGTTAAAGATTTTGTTAAACGTTATATGCATGGACCCAATTAATTAAAACTAAGAATTGTTCGATGAAATTAAGGATTTTATATGTAGGGGTTCCAATAACTTCCTGTAGTTTTCCCTTGTCAAAGTATGAAGTGCCCTAGTATGGACATGTTTCAAAGGAGAACCAGGAGGGATTTTTTTTTTTTTTTTTTTTTTTCATAAAAACCCCGCACAGTGTATGACTAGATTTCCTGTGAAACATAGATAGATGCCAAACTTTTCAAAGTATGAAGTGCCCGGACATGTTTGATCAGCTTTATTAATAGAATTTGATATGGGTTTTGAAAATTAATAGCCAGAATCTTTGTTATGACCTCAAAAATTTTAGTTTTTGATTTCTTGGTATCAGGATGATTGCTTGAATAAATGAATTATGAATGAATGCTTTAGATATAAGCATAGTTTTAATTGCTATAATCATTTTTGGGTTTGGAAGATGATAATTCATCATGTTGTGAGGCAGTGGAATTGGAGTTTCGTGCTGGTGAGGTTGCTGGCACAACAGAAAGTTCTGCAGGAGGGGATTCTATTGTTTGTGAAGGTGACATAAATCAGGAGCCATGCGAGGGTATGGTGTTTGAATCCCCAGATGCTGCCAAGGCTTTTTATGATGAATATGCAAGACGGATAGGATTCATAACTCGTATTGTTTCTTCTCGTCGTTCTGAGCGTGATGGTTCAATTATCTCTCGCCGGCTTGCATGTAATAAGGAGGGATTCAATCTTAACAGTCGAAAAATTGGGAGGGTACGAATTAGGAATCGAGAGAGCAAACGAGAAGGTTGCATGGCGATGCTTCTGGTAAAGCGAGAGAAGCCTGGGAGATGGGTTGTAACTAAATTTGTGAAGGACCATAGTCATCCACTGGTAGTTACTTTCGGCAAGGATCGCCCAACTCCGGTAAGTGCTCTTCAACTAGTATGAATGTATGATTGGAAAAAAAAAAAAAGAAAACACTTACATTTCCATCCAGAATTCTCTTAAAATTTATCTTCCTCTTGTTCTATAATTTTCATTTCATGGTATGTAATCTCAATCATGGATTTTACTAGGATCTTTTATGTATGTTTTTCTCAATTTTGTGATTAAGATGGATTCTATGATTTTTTGACATTTAATTGGTTATTGCTTGACATATATGATTGTATTGAGTTTTCCAAGTGGATCCATTACTAACAGTTAGAGCATTCGTCTTTCCACGCTGTTATTCCCTCTAAGGCTCTAAGACATTTCTAAGTTGGCGAAACGTACGTGATTCTCTTTAAACAATTGGCATATGAGAAGGGATTGTAAATGTCAGTCTTTGTGCAAAGAGTCTTTTATTTCTACAGAAAATTGATTTTGGTAGTGTGTATGAAGTTTGATGAATTAGATTAAGTTGCTGAGTGGTGTTTTGAAATATGCTATTAATATGCATATACTATGGCCTTGCTTGGTATGCTTGTAAATGCAACTATTAACACTAAAATTTGAAAACGGGAGTGCTTGGTGGGGCACCTCACAACAAATTTTTGTGATTAGCATTGGGCCCACAAAAAGGGATGCAAAAGAACTGTCATTATTTGCAGAACTAAAAGTGCTGCAAATGTTCACTACACTCCCTCTTTTCACATGTCTGAGAACCAGATTGTTAGTGATGGGTTTTCTCTTCCTTATCTCCTTCTTCATCTCCTGAAGACCGTTCATTTTTTTTTCCTTTTGGATGAATTAGGGATTTCAAGGTCTGTTCATTCTCTCCTAGAATCCCTCCTCATGGAAGTGATTTTTTAAGGTTTCCTCTTTCATTTGTCCAATCTTTCTTTCTCCATGTGTATGTCTCCATATCTCTTCAAAGATGATTGTTTATTTGTTTATTAGGAACTTAAGACTTACTTTTCTTTCTTTGATGGGTAAAGGAACCTAAGATGTACTTAAGAGATTGGAATATTAATGGATGTTTTTTGGTCTTATTTTGTCTTTTTGAAAATAAAACATCTTATAATAACAAATTATGCTGGTTTTCTTGTTTCATGGCTTGATTGAAAGCTTGAAAAAAACGAATTACAACAACAAAAATAAGAATTTCAGTTGTTTCAGCTACCGAGCAGGGCCTAAGTGGGTCATAAACATTTTCAATACATTGATGGGGTGGAAAGTCATAAAGATCAAATTTCTAACAAAATCCCAGACGAGTTTCCAATTTTTAGCAGAAACTTGACATTTTCTCTTATAAAAAAAATTTGACACAGTTGATGTATATAAGTTGAAGACCATAAGACCATTAATTTAAGCCTAAGAAAGTTTTTGGTGATTATATGGTGCTAAAACAAAGATACTTTCTTTAATCTCCTTAATTGTGGGTTTTCATGATTGTGATATACTTTCAGAACTCCCATGTCATTAGTTAGTAATTTTTACATCCGACTGTTCACTTCTCGTTATTATTCTCTTGTTTGTTAGCAGCAGAAACTCGATAAACCTTGAAAGCCACATTTAGTGAACTCTAAGATTACAGTTAGGTTTTCGTGCTACAAGGTTTCAGTTTGGGGCCTTGAAGAGGAAGATGTTAGTTTAGAGGTGCAAGAGATAGATTATAGTTATTGGCTGATAATATTAATTGGGTGTTAGAGGACAGTGATGTGTGATTGCCTGTTATATGATTTTGAATTTTTGGTCATTAATATTCTTGTTTCTTGTTAAATGAACTTGGATTTTATTATTTATTTCCTTTAGGTATTTTGGATTGGTCATGTTAGTTGTAATCGCAACAGCATTACGTCAACAACTTTGACTTCATCTTTTTATAGTGTGTTATACTTATTGTTGCTTATATCTTCTGTCTTTCTCTCAGGTTAGCTGCTCCCTTTTTATAGTTTATCCAAGTTTTGAATCATTTATTTTCGTTGAGTACCGGGTGGTGCCTAGTTATAGAAATTTCATTTCATTAATCGCAGTCATATGTCATATAGTTGTAATTCTCTTGACATTTTATGTTTGATTTATTTGAAAGTTTGGTTTAGTTTTTTGTGTATTAATTCATTTTCTCAGTATATTGCAAGTTGCTTCAATCAGGCGTTTGCCTTGGTAGAAAGAAGGATGCCTTCACATCGTCTTGTGTATTCCTCATAATCTTATATCTGCATGGTCTTATTGCCAACTATATTTGGAACCATTAATTTATAGAATATTTGATTTATTACTTATTTATTGTAGGATGAGAAGGACAAGAAAATTCAAGAACTTTCTTCTGAATTGAATCGTGCAAACCGAAGGTTGGCAGCATGTAGAGATCAACTACATATGTTCATGAAACTTGTCGAGGAGCACACCCAATGCCTATCGGGTACAGTTGAAGAAATAGTTCAAAACATCAGAGAAATTGAATCTGAAGAGCAAGAAGAAGACCTTTCAGTTTCATTTTCATACCATACATAGACCACAACCAGCTCTTTCAGAGTTAAGGTACTTCTGTACAATTTCTTCTCTTAAAAGGGATCATTGTATAATGTAGCTAGCTGTATACACTATTTTATAGTAGGTTCCTGCATTGGACTGTGGTCTGTATATATCAGAGTTGTACTTCTTGATGGAGAACTCCAATTGAATCACACCCAAAATGAGCCTAACTAGATGATGTTCTTAAAATCATCCATTTTTAGTTATCGAAGTGACTGCCCTTTATCAGTTTGTTAAAGGTCATTTTTACTTACCAGTATACTTCTCTGGCATGCTGTTAATTCTTCTCATGTAAACCAGTTTATCTTCTGCTTGATTATGAGCTTATTTTTGTTGATTGGGGCAATTTGTACTTCCATGTACATTAGTCTTGCTTCTTTTTTACTTTTTTTTTGTCCTTTTACGGCACACGACCTAAAATTGTAAAGGGGAGTGATAATGAATTAGTCCATGATAGATATGAGCAAAATAATTTGTTTGAATTGTTTCAGGTTGGGGAATTGGATTTGGTAGAAGGAAGAATGCATGAGCAACTCTTGGCCATTTAAACCTACTTGCGTTTTATTGCCAAGTCTTCCATCTATCCTCTATATACAAACTTTAGGTGATGATGATGACGATGATGTTGATAACCATGAACTTTATATCTTCTAAAATTAAGCTCTATGAAAACATGATGACTGGTTCATGAAAAATTTAGTAAGGGAATTTATAGGGCTAGGTTTTTTTTTTGGTAAGACTAACAAAAATTTCAACCTATTGTGAAATTGGTAAATCTCATTTCTTCGTTCAAGTATTTCTGTTACAATTTCTTAATTATTTTCAAGTAAAGCCTTCCCTCAATGTGTGAATGATTTAGTTAAACCTCAGTCAGGATCTTAGTAACTAGAATCGTGGTATAGGAGTGACACTCTCATTCTAAAATCTCGTGCTCTTGCTCCAAATCATGCTCCGACACTCTCGCTTTGAAAATATTTTTGAACTAAAGACACTTTTTAACCCGTGGCTTCGATGCTTTTAGTCTATGCTATGGTTACCTAAGTCAGGATATGTCTACAACTGTTTTAGTTTAAAATCTAATACAGTGGCTCATGGGGTCCACATAAAAATGTTCTAAGTGCTAATTTCCAATGAGGATGTTCTCCTAACATGCAAATCATCATTATCCAAAATCAGCACCTTTTAAGATTTTTAAACCTCTGTGATTATAAATCAACCGTAATTGAGCAATATGTTTTTCAGTTGTTTTGAGATCATTAAGTTTTAGAATGAGCTGATTTTTAGTGAGAATGATCTAAGAGAATATTCTCAATAAAAATCAACCATCGGATCATCCTCATCTAGAGCCAACGGATTACCATAATGTCCTTTGTCTCGTTTTACTCAAACTATATCACAAGACATTAAACTGTCGGTTCTGCCATCGTTCAAGTCCTCATCAATCACTGTACAACAAATTACCAAAAAATCGGACGACTCCTAACAAAGTTATGGTTTTTGACTTTTATACAATGGGGGACCACTAATTAGTGGGGCGCCCGCAGAAGTTTAGTGGGTGCATAATTCCTTCCCCATGAAAAGTGTTTTTGGTCCACGTGGGAGTTCTCCCTCTTAAGACATCAAAATTTTGGTTCTATATATCATACCAAAACCAAAATTCGTTGAGACTTGAGAGTTTGACCTAAGCATGAATCCAATCAATAATTGACACGTGTTCCCCTCTTTATAATCCCCCCATTGACGAACTTCACACCTCTCTCTCTCTAGAGATCCGCTGAGAACAGAAGCTCTCAAAACAAAAAAAGGTGAGAAATCTAGGGTTTCTGATTTTGATTCTTTAGGGTTTCTTCATTTCTGTTGATTGATTTCTTTTATTATGTCATTTAGATCCAAATTTTTCTCTCTAATTACTTTTTTTGATCGGTTCTTAATTTCAACAGTGGGGAAGGTTGATTGATGATGAAGCTGTGAAGTTAAAAATCTGGTACACTCTGTTTCTTCATGTCTTCTGGTTTTTAATTTGCTTCATTTGTTCATTTTAACTCTGCTTTTTTCATTTTGAAGCAGTTTGAATTTGACAGAAATTAGGGCTAGAAAGATTTTTTTAAGTTACAAACAATCTCGAATAGCTACTGATATCTTTTAAGCATGAGTTGTTAAAAAAGAAGATGCTAAATTTTCTTTCTTAAGATACTAAATGAACACCTCCCTAAGTCTTTTCTCCACTATATTTTTACTGTCTCTTTGAAATTTAGTATCATTTTGTCTTTCATGCCCTTTTTTTTGCTTCTCTGAATCACTACATTGAGTGTTTTCTGGAATTACTATGAGAATTAAGAATACAAGGTCAAGGGGTCTACTTCCCTCTATTTATACTAGCAGGGGCGACGACGTCAACTGTGATAAAGAAAAAATCATTTCTCAATTATTCGACAACCCTGATCCTTAAATGTATATGAAAATAATAAGTTTTAAAGTACCAAAATTTAGTGAGAAGATAAAAAAGTCAAAATTAACCTTTCCATTAGGGTTTGGAAGGATAACAAAATCAAATTTACCCTTATATTTTTTAATCTTTTAAAGGGTATTTGATGCAAAAACCCCCTTTCATGGGGCTATTTAAACCTATAATCTATGGTATATAGATCTCTTGTCCTGAACTCAAATTTATCTAGTATTGTCTGCATTGAATTTTTATTCTTCAAATCAGCTCTTTCTTTGTTTATTTTACTCATAAATAGTATTTGGTTGGCTCTCATGCTGTCATGCATACTGGAACGAAGTGAGCTGGTGATAATATGTGGTGTCATTTACAAAACTTCCTTGTTTTGGGCACTAGAAATCATTATGGATTGAGTGGATGGAACAGAAAATAGTGTTTGGTCGGATTTTCTATGTGTGGGACTTTGGGTGTGGGAGAATGCATGATGAAATGACTTGTAATCTTGTATATTTTTTTTTGGTAGGAGCATAATGGCAAGCACCTCCAGACAAGAACTTGAGTTAAACAGATGTGATAGAGGTTGGGAAGCGGAAACATCCAATGACCATGAAGCATCACATTCGAGTGAGAATCATGAGGTGCTACAATGTTCTATTGAATTAGCAGTGCCAAGTGTGGAAACTTTAGAACCATATCTTGGTATGGAATTTACATCATTAGAGGCTGCTAGGGGGTTTTATGAGATATATGGAACATATATGGGTTTTACAATAAGGAATGCTCATATTCGTCGTTCACAGAAAGATAACTCCATTATTGGTAGAGAGTTTGTTTGTTCGAAAGAAGGTTTCCGTGCAAAAAAGCTTCGAAACATGGAAAAGAAAAATCTTCCACCGCGGCCAGCCACTAGAGAAGGATGCAATGCGAGGTTGAGGGTTAAAAAAGATGGGGGAAAATGGATTGTTACTGGTTTTGTAAAAGAGCACAGTCATGAGTTAAATGCTAGCAAAATACCACGACCTGATCGGTTACAGATGAATGCATCCAATGACGAGGTATGTTTGAGATAAATATATATAGTTTGTATCATATGTTAGAACACTGTGTTGATAATCTTCAGACAAGTAAGATGATAACTGAAATTTAGACATTGCAATTTTTGAACTTTCCTTTTGAATCTTAGACTAGATTGTTGAACTACATTTGTTTTTGTTCCTCCAAGAGCAGCTTGATAAAACCCGTTTCTTTTATTTTAATATAACAAGGTAAATGCAACCATGCAGTTGGAACATGCTAATAATTTAGAGTATAGTCCATATAAGACTGATTTAGATGAATTATGTGAATGCATTTAGCATTTCTTAGTCCATGGGATAGCTTAGAAGATAAGTGCTTTCATCTAAAAGCAAAAAAACACAGGATGAGCTGTTACGCTAATTACACTTGGCAATCAAGACCTTTATTCTTAGGATCCTTTTAAGCATTTGAATGATATTGACGTCCTTTGATCCATAATATATCAATATCACCTTTTTTGTGACTGCCACATGTCACCATCCAATATGTTCCATACTTCCATGTGCCTATTGGTGTGTAATAGATAATCATTATAAATATAAAGGATAATCTTTGGGGTTTTATTGGCTTATCCTGAGGAATTTGAATAGGACTAGGGGGTGTTTGGAGATTTGGTCTGGAAGCTCTGTACAGATCAAGGGCAAGACCCCTAGAAAAAAGCAGAGGCAATTGAGGGACCAAGTATTAATCTGCATAAGAATAAGGGCATGAATTGCAAATCTAACTTGAAGACCAATTAAATATTTGAATGTAATATAGCAAATATTTGATTTATTTTAATGATGATATTCATGATTGATTTTTGGGCATTCATCTCAAAGAAAATCAACAGCTCAGCCAGATCTTGTCTCACGATTACCTTAGAGAAAATGAAGAGAATCTTTATTTAGCCATAGAATTGATAAGAAACTAGCAGAATAATATGATAATAAAGCTTTGGAAATGAAACCCCATGCACATTACTGTGAATAGATAAAAAAAAAAAAAGAAATTTTTATTTAAGTGTGCTTAAGGTAGGGAGCTTGAATGAAATAGAATGAAGAAAACAGTAGAATTTGATAGCACAATAACTAATGGCAAGATAGATGAGTTTTTAATATGTCAATGATAAACAAGATTGCATGTTTCATCTTCAAAGTCCCCCACGACTGTGTCCTACTTTACACTGCAGCATTCAGGAGGACAAGTTTTTTTTTTTATCCGCACGGGTTAGTTCTACATTTACTGATGTTTATCTTCTCCTTTTTGTGCAGGATGAGAAGGATAAAAGAATCCGGGAACTCTTCCAAGAACTGCAGCACGAGAAAAAATTACATGCAGCATGTAAAAGACAACTAAATATGGTAGTGAAATATGTTGAGGAACACAATCAAAACCTATCATTAAAAGTTGAAGTCATAGTTAACAATGTGAAGGAACTTGAATCTGAGGTTCAAGATGTTCCCCCTCACAGATAGAACAACACTTGAACAACATATATTTATCTTATTTGGATCAGTTGCACCTGTTATTCCTTCTTTTTCATAGTTTCACCATTTCTCTTTTTTGATCAGTAATCGCAACTTTCGCTAGTTGAATTACTACAGCTGCACCAGGGATGGACAAACCTTATTTGCTTCTCTGAAACCCTTTTTTTTTTTTGGATCAGTAATGTCTTGATGGAATTTACTGGTTTTCTTGTGGTACAAAGGTTTGTGATTGACCATAGAATGGGCTTTCTTTGGAGATCTCCTATGCCGAAGTTCAATGTAATGCGATGGCCTTGCACCCTTCTGGATGTTATCTTTACTATTGTAATGAGATTATACATCGGCTCAAAATGAGCTGATATGAGCCAGTTATTTTACCCACGCAGCATGAACAAGGCAGGATATTTCTGTCATATTTCTAAGTGTTCCACCCACCTTTGCACTTGCCTCTAAGGTGTGGAAGTGTTATCCATCTATTGCACGTGCTTCCTCGGATGTTATCCTTACTATTGTTAGATAAATTTGATTGAATGAATCATTACAATCCCTCAAGTTTCAGGGTCGATTTTTACCTTCTGTAAATTATTACATTTCACCCATCCAATGGTGGTAATGACCCTTTCCATTTCTTAAATTCTGGTGGTGTGTTTGGAAGGGGGATTTTAGGAAGGCATTTTTGGAGACCAGAGATTTGTTGGGAAACTAATTAGAAATCTAACTAATTCATGATAAAAAGTTATGCCATTTTATTTAAAAAAAAAAAAAAGACTAAACAAAATTTTCTCGGCTATATGTATACCTTCTTTTTACGCCATGTGTAACCACCTCTTTCCTCTACAAATTCATATTAATCATATACCCTTTAGAGACTCTTTATTGAATTGCCATTGATTAGAAACCATAGGATGATTTTTAGTTCATCTCTACCAAATAACCTAAATAAACCAAACTTGCCTGATTTGTTATATCTGGAAATTGCCCAAATCCCACTTTTAAAGTTACGAAATAGCAAAAACTCCACAAATATTTTAATATATCTAAAATCTACTTATAAATTATTTTCATATCATTTACACTGATTTAATTTTAAAATAGCCAAAAACTTCATTTTAGTGCACTTTTAGTTCTAGTTATACCATTATTTTGTCTTTTATATCATTAAAAATGTGTAAAGGTAGAGGAGAGAGGAAGTTAGTTATATTTTTTTAAAAAAAACTTTAAATATTATATCTCTTAGACTAAAAATGAGATTTTAGCAAAAAATTTATATTTGGAGAAGTTTTTGTCGAGATCTTTGATATGAGATCAGTCAACAATTTTATTTTCCAAATAAAAAAAATTTATTACGAATTTTTTACAAAATTATTTTTAATAACACACCAACAAAATTTATATATTTGGAAAGCATTAGTCGAGATCTTCATTTCTTGTTTTAGTCTTTGTTTTTTAAGCATGAAAATTTGAATTTAGATACAAATTAGTTAAAAAAAAGTACTTTTATGTTTTCAAAATGTGAAAATAATTTTGCAATTCTTTTTGTTAAGTAGTAGTATGTTTATTTTTGCATACAATTTTTAGTAACAAATTTTTATGAAATTATATATTTAGAAAGCACCCGTTGATATCTTCACTTCTTTTTTTGATGTTACCTGATTTTGAAGCATTCAAATTTAAATTTGGATCCAATTTAGATAAAAATAAAAAAAACTAGTTACAGACATAGTTTATGCTATGCAAAAATAAATTTGCATTTTTAAATTTTTTTTTTTTTAGAAAA